>CANYBF010263700.1:0-38430 GCA_948192965.1 Dalechampia spathulata
CGAGGTTCGACAATGTGTCTACGTCCTCGGGAGCGATGAGCGGCTGTTTTTATTATGAACGGCATAACCCTAGGTTACAATTACAAGTTATTTAAATAATAACCCTAAACGGTATAATTACCGAAATACCCATACCGTACCACGAGGGCTCCGCCCCCACACCCCCAACCCACAACTCACGAAACTCCCAGTATATGAGCTATACCCAACACATACATAATACAATTTGATTTTGAATCATGTGTTTAAGCATTTTCATCATAAATAATAAATCTTTTCCATGGAATTCCATTTGACTAACACATATTCATATGTATTTTATCAACTTATTTAAGCATGTAGATCATCTTTCAAATGTATTTCATAAATTGATATTCATGCTTCTATGTATTTACCTTAATTTTAATTATGTTTATATATATACATATTTATACATACTAATTAAAAGTGGATAATCTTTTCCCAAAATAATGTCAGTTCAAGGCTTAATTTCAAACATTTTAATAAAAGGGTAAATAAGTGTTTATTAACTTGTAAATTCTAATAACTTATATCTTAACTTTCATATCATTTATGTATGATATACTCTTCCTTAATTATGATAATTCCTTCCTATAAATATTTTATGAAGTAAGGGAAATGGCAACATTAATGCATAGGTATTAAGTCTTGAATATGCCCATCTTTATTATTTAATTAGAGAAAGGCATACGTTATGCACAAAACTTAATAAAATATATAATTAGGATTTTGAAATTCTTCTTGAGATTTTATATTCTTTTAATTATATACATTAATTAATTTTAAAATTAATTTTTGTATTTAAAGTTTTTACATATAACAAAATTATGATTTTATATATTTTAAGGTTGAAATGCAAAAACTTGTAATATGCATACAATAAAAATGTAAAAGTATATCACAAAGTAAAATATGAGACATCAAATTTCATGTTTCATCTATATACATAGTCATAGCATGGTTGTAAAAAGAATATGAAAGGTCAATTAATTATAATTAATCATAATTTCATAGTAATGTACTTTATTTTATAATAATTATTAAAATATAAAAAATATATATTTTTAATAAGTATTAATTCTAGATTAAATTTCAAATAAGTTAATCCATATTTTTTTTCTTAAGGATCTTCTTAACTTTCTTCATGTATTTTGTAGGATTGTTCATTTTCAAATCTCCATTTCAATAACCTTCATGATTATTTTTGATTATATTTCATTCAGTTTTCTAAATTCTATTACAAGTAATGAAAAATTTAATTTAAGAAATAAAAAATATTACAATCAAATAATGAGTAATAACAAACATCTAAAATATCAAAGATAGATTAGTTTTTTCTAATCAAGATTCTTTCTTTCTTGTTTATATAACAAACTATAAAAATAACATGTATTTATATTATAAAACACAATTATTCATGAAAGGTAAATAGTAATAAATTAATACCAATAGAAACATTACCAAAATTATGAATAAAAAATTTAAAAAATCTAAATACTTATTAATTGGTAAGTATTTTAATATCTTTATTTCACTTATTCATTCCAGTAGTTTTTAAATAATCAATTTTTATTATGCAATCAATGATATCTACACCAAAAGAAAAATATATAGATGTTAAAAAATATAAATATAAAAAAATTTAAGGATAAATCTCATTTTTACCCTTCAATTATTGCCCAAGGAGTACATAAGTCTTTAATTATTTTGAGATTGAATAAAACCATGAACCTATATTTTTTAAGCATTCTAGCCCTTCCGTTAATTATCCTTTCATGAAGGCATACATGTGGAATTAATAAATTGATTAAAACTTAAATAATTTTACATTAAATTAGAAAAGGAGGGATAATTCCTAAATTCCTAACTACCACTTAGAGAATAATAAAATATATAAAAGAGGGAAAACATAAAAATCAAAAGCAGAAAAGGGAAAGAATATCGCTTTCAAGGTGTTCTAAAAATCTTAATTTCAATCTAAGGTATAAAGAAAGTTGGCAAATCATTCTGGGAATAGAGGAATTTGAAGTTGATAACTACATGTGAAGTGGTTCATGTTGTGTCTTGTTGTTCGAAGGGGTCAGTTTGCAGAAAAAGGGAAAAGTATATTTTGTCTTCACTTATATAAAATATATGTATGCAAATTAAAGTTTCATATTTTTTGTGTAAAATCTCATTTCATTGAAGTTGACTTTTTTTCTTTTTTTAGTTTAATGTATCACAACAAGATGAGTAATGTTGTGACTTGTTATTTATATTATGGTGATGATTGGACTTATAAGAATAGTGAATTGGAATATGTGAATGGTGATGTCGATATTGTTGATAACTTTGATATTGATTTTTTGAGTTATATTGATATAAAATGGAGATATTGGAAACATTTACAATTTAAGAATATGAAAATAATTTTTATTCTATAATTGAGTAAAATGTGTGATGATGGATTACTGCTTGTTGATGATGAAGTATCTATTATTAAAGTGATGAATTATGTAAATCAACATACATGTTTCAATAATAAATTTTTTTATTGATCAAGTTGTAGATAATCCTATTATGTTAATAGATGTACCAAGAATTAAGTATAATAAGGTTGATGAGCAAAATGAGGGTAATGAATAGGTTAATTATGAAATTAATGTCAATGATTGAGGGCTTAGAGGTTCAAAAGAGGATGATAAGGTAAGAAGTGGAGGTTAGAATGAGGGTATGCATATAGAAGGTGGTAAGACTTATAATAAGAGTGCATATGTTGGACCATTTGGCTATATGAGTGATGATGATGGAATGATAAACTATGAAAGTGGAGATGAAGTTGATAGTAGTAAAAATGAAGATATTACACCACCCAAAGAAAGAGCTAGATATGATGATGAGAATATAGAAGGGCATTTTATTTTGAGAATGACATTTGCTAATTCTTTAAAGTCTAAAGAAGTAATAACAAAGTGTGCTATTTTAGCTAGTGTAAATTTGAAGTTAAATCCAAATGAACCTAGTAGAATAAGAGCTAAATATATTAATAAAAAAAGGGTATTTATTTGTATTACTTATATCTAAGGATGAGAGAAATCCAAGCCTTGCTATAAAGACACTAAGGGATGAACATGAATGTTATGGACATTATTCAATTCCAAGTGCTATAGCTACTTTTTTGGCTGAGCATTTTAAGGATAAGATATATCAAGACCCAAGTTTTAAGGTCAAAACAATGCAAAAGGAGGCCCAAAAAAGTTAAAAATCAATGTAAGTTTGTATAAGTGCAAGAGAGCTAAGAAACTTTATGATAAATGAACTTGAAGGTAGTTACAAAGCTAAGTTTAGGTATGTAGAAGCTTATGCAAATAGTTTAAAAAGAAGTAATCTTAAAACTGAAGCAAAAATAGAACTTTACAAAGAAGCTTTGAAAGAGGGAAAAAGAGTATTTAGGAGGATGTTTATATGCTTTAATGCTTGTAAGAGAAATTGGAAGGTAGGATGTAAACCTTTTAATAGGTCTTGAATGGATGCTTTTTGAAGGGGGTATGTAAGAGTCAATTATTAATTATTATTGGGAAAGATGTAGATGACCAAATGGTTCCTATTGCTTAGGCAATTGTGATTAAAGAGAATAATCATAGATGGTTTTTATATTGGCTTTTACAGGAATTAGAGCTTGGAGATGGATCAAAAATCACTGTCATTTCTAAAATGTAAAAGGTTAGTGAATTAAGGAAACTGTCATGTAAAAATCATTTACATTTGATTTATTCATATTGATATATGATTCTTATGAATACTAACAATAAGTGTACACATGGCTTATTAGATGTTATCGTGATAGTTTTGCCTAAAGCAGAGCATTGATGGTATGCTAGCCATATATAGGCGAATTGGTTAGAGAAATGGTCAAGTGATGAATATAAGAAGAAGTTTTGGTTATGTGCATAGTCAACATTTAAAGAGGAGTTTAAAGATAACTTAAAGCTCATTGGAGAGATGAACACAAAGGCAATTGAAGATTTCTTGAAGTGGCCTCCTCATAATTTATGTAGTGCATACTTTAATAATCAATGTAAGTCTCATATTGTTGATAATAATATTTTTGAATGTTTTAATTCTTAGATTAAGCATGTTAGGCTTAAGTCAATTATGAGTATGCTTTAGAATATTAGACTGAAAACCATAGATAGAATTAAGGAGAATAAAAAGTTGGTTGATAAATGGTTTAGTGATTAGAGTCTAAGCAATATGAGGAAACTGCAAGGTAATAAAGAGTTTGTTATCAATTATAAAATTATTTTCAATAGGGATGTGGGTTATAAGATTGGAGAAGGAGATATTAAACACAGTCTTGTTAGAAAACCATAAGTGCACTTGCAAATATTGGGATCTTACAGGAATTTTATGTTCATATGTTATCTATGCCTTATATCATGCTAAGATTGACCTAATATCAATCATGTCGCCATGGTATTATAAGAACACCTACCTAACTAGTTATCATTATCCACTTTTGCTACCTAACTAATATCTATCATGAAACTACAATTAATGTACATTATTTTACTACTTTCATTTGATTTCAAATTTACCTTCAATTGATTAGTTAATGTTGATTGATGAGTAGATGATTGCTACTTTTGCTATTTTGATTGGCTAGTTGATGGGTTGATGAGTTATTTGCTACTTACTTTTACTATTTTGGCTATTTACTATAGGTTATTTTTTAATGGCTATTTGCTATTAACTTAAGTTAATTAGTGATGATTGCCCATTTGCTATTTGCTATTGCTTTAATTGATGGGTTTATGTTTTTTTTATTTTGCATATGCTATTTTTTTTTTGTGTTTAGTAGCATGTGTAAGACTATGATGTTTTTGATCCTTTTCATATCATAGCCTGGAATGCCCATCGAGACTATTGTTTCATCAAATGTAAATGTTAGTGAAGCCACAGTGAAACTTGATATTGTCACTTGATTTCCTATACCATGTAAAAGTGAATTAAGGAAGAATAATGGTAAAAGAAATTAGGCACGTCTAAACAAAGTATCATCATCTTCTTCTTCTTATAAGAAAATCAATAAAAAAAAATCCATTAAACATAACTTTAATTTGGAATATAAAAATACATAATTAAAATCAATATTAATACATACTAGATAATTTATGCTTATGGTCCCTCAATTTATATCTCTTTCCTATTAAAATCTTTCCATTTTGATTTATATCATAAAAATCCTTAAATTTTAATATATTTATATGAAATTCTCTCAGTTGACATGTAAAAATTAAAAAAAATAATATAATACAATTTGATATGTTAATATGAAAATTATGTAGCCAAACAAGCATAAAAATATTATACCTTAAAAATTTATATCATCTAAACTACCATAAAAACATGATAAATTTATTTAAATATATTTTTATGAATAAAATCTCTAATATATATTATTTAAAAGCTTTATTATTTTATTATTTTAATAATTCAACCATTAACAAAATTTTTAATTGTTCATGAATAAAATTATTGATATTAATTTTTGAATATTTATTAAGAATGTGAATTTTATCACTAAACTTGTAATTCAACCATTACCAAAATTTTTAATTATTCATGAATAAAATTAATTTGATTAAATGAAATTTTTGGTATAAATTCATTCAACCAAAAAAATATAATGGTATATCATAAAATTCACTAATACTTATCTAATAATAACACTTTTTTCCTAATTTATCAATACTAATCAAAAGCTCAAAATCCCATAATAATTAATAATGATTTTAATAATATGTTTTAAATTATGAGGTATATTTTAAAATATCTATTCAGAAAAATATTTAATAATTTTTGTTATACATATATTATAATAATTTTTATATTTATCATACCATGTTATTTTTATATTAGCATATAAAATTATATTATATTATTATTTTTATTTATATATCACTCAAAGGACTTTTATAGAAAATATTAAATTTAATAATTTTTATAATATAATCGAAGGATAAACACTTAGACAAAAAAAAAATTGGTGTAAATGAAGGAATAATAAACGTAAACCACCATGGAAAGGTGAAGAAATAAGCGCTTCAAGGTCAATTTCTTTTAGCATATGTTGAAAAGAAATGCTCAATAGCCTTGGCAGTATTATTTCACCCCTGAGAACTTATCTTAATATTTTCTCGTAAAAAAAAAAACATATTATAATCAAGTTCTTTTTATATATGTTCTCTGACTCGACCTCTTACCGCCAGAACCTAAACCCATCACTAGCTTTAGTTTGAACTATTCAATTTGGATAGCTTCTCGGCATTGTGAAAATGGCCACTTTTGCTGCATTTCTGCCATGCAAAATCTCCTTCCACCGTCAGGCCCGCCTACTCTCTATCTCTGTCTGCTGGTAACATCTCCATCTCTCAGTTTTCTTTCAGTCTCAGTAATTTTTAAAGTACCATCTTTCATCTTTCTAAATTCTGATAAAATCTATAATAATCTGGATAATATAGCCTCAACTCTAATTGAATCACTTTCATTGATGGGTTCTCTTCATTTCAATAAGAAACCAATCCTAAGACCTTCAGATGATTAAAGAACGTAGAGCAGATATTTTTTTAAGAAATGGTACTCAGATTGTTAAGGAGCTAAATTGAAGATTATATTTTGAACAGAGATCTTATTGTTTAGAGTAAAATGGGGAAAGGAAAAGGGGCTAGCATATGTGTTTATTTAACCCTACCTGAAAATTTGATGGGTCATTTGAATTTCGGTTTGGATTTTTGAACTGGTTCAAGACATGCGTAGCTCCATGTGCAATATTTGTATGTGAATTTTTTGTTTTTATTTTGTGTTATTATGGCAATGAAATGTCTTGATTCATTTTTCAATTTGATTTTTAGGTTAAAGAGAAATACCGCGATTCGATGCTTGAAAAGCAGAGATCATTCCTGCTCATCTGTTCCAGTTAGATACGTTCCTAATAAATCTTCTAAACTTAATAATGAACTTGACCAATCTCCATTGCCTTCGAAGGATTCTCAAAATAGAGTGCTTGACGAAAGCTTGAGAAAGACGTCTGTCATGGATGAGAAGGCTCGCAATAGAAAGCGCATGTATACCAAGCGAACTTTTTTATTTGAGAATGCACAACAAGGTACTTTTGTTCATATTGTTTATTTATGTAGCTAATTATTCGATAATAATGAATGGTATTCTTGATAAGTGTATTAGGGAAAAGGTGGTGGTGGCATCCTTTGAGGATAAATTCGGAGAGCATTGGTTAAAATGGTTTGGTCATGTAAGTTGTGGACCCATAGATGCACCAATTAGAATAGTTGATCGCATTGAAATGTGTTAAAAGAGGAAAAAAAGAGGGAGATGTGGACTCATTTGCAAAATAATTATTCATTCTAATTTTGCAATCTTACATCTTGATTGAAGTGTTATTCAAAATTGTGAACAATGGAAATGAAAATTCATATCCCACTCCAATTAACTTAAGACTAAGACTTAGTTGAGTTGAGTATTATCATTATTGTGATATTGTGTTGAAGAGTTATCATTATTATTGTACAAAGTCATGTGATTATTTGACTATTACTTGCTCTGGAATGATGGAGCATTGGTGAATTGTCTTTATGTGATTTGTCGCACTTTTTTTGCTGAGGGTCTGTTTCAACAACGTGAATTAATGGAGGGACTCTTTTTTTGGCGTCCGTATGTACTTTGTAGTAGAATAGGCTTTACCTAGGTTCTTAAGAGTTGTATTGTATCAATATTTTATGTTCTTATATATACGAGAGAGCAAATTTACAAGTGAGCTTCAAGATGTGAGACTGACGGGACATTGAACAAGATGAATGAAAAGAAGTAAGGAGAAAGTAGGGATTAGATGCAATCACCAATCACTAGTTTCTTTATGCTGTCTTGTTAGATAGATATACTTTCACTGACATTAAAAAGGTGCAGTAGCTGAACAATATTGCGGTGTTCTTAGTAATTAAAACCCAGATGGCATGTTTAAAACAATTTAATTGAGGAGGAGTCCGCCTTTCAAAAGGACTTACAAAGCATGGGATACCACCTCTTATACTTCGATGAGTTGGTAGGTGTGAAAGAACCATATTTAACATGCCCCCACATGCGAATGCCCATTTGGGCTTGAAGCATGAACATGCACAGGTCCGTATCTATCTTGTGCTTAATTTAATTAATTAATAATGGGGGTTACCATGGATTGAACTCTCGACCTTTTAGGTTATGGAGGCTTTGATACCATGTGAAAGAACCATTCAACTCAAAAGCTTAAGCTATTAAGTGTGATCCATGAATGGTTTATATGTAACAATAGGAATTTTGCTTTCTATTATGTCAATTTAACAACATACTAGAGTAGCATCTTTTTTCTTTGCATAGTCAAAATTCCTTTTTTATAGTTCTTTAGCCATAATCATAGGGTAGATCATGAAACAAAAACAATTTAGAAGTGTAACCTTGGATATAGTGATAATTCCAGTAGATGCCATGTAATGTTGTAAAAGTGCTTGTGAAGTTTCCATATGATCCTTTGTTCACTTATAACTATGAGTCTAATACTTCCAACCAAATATTGGCAATAGGGTTGTACATGGTGCTTGGATCTTACTGAATTAGATCAAAGTATCAAGAAAAAATAACTAGAATTGAATTGTACCATTGACTTTTTGAATATAATTGAACCAATTTGTATTATTGACTTTAATCGGTTCGGTTCTAGAGATTAGGTAAATAAGTAGATCGAGAATTGGACTAAACTGTATTAAACCATATTGAATCCTATTAGATTGAAAGAATTGAGTATATTTTAAATACTTAATAATTAAGGTAGATGATAGATAAATTTGAGCTTGTTACTTAGAAAGTTAGAGCCTTATATTATTGAAGAGCATAAGTTCAAATTCTTGGAGGAGCAAAGAAGCATTTTTTATGTTATTAATTATGATTTTCTTTTATTAGTCTATTAATAATCTGAAACGATAAAAAGTGAAAACATCAAACAAACATATTTAATTATGTGTTTGATGTTTATTGTAATAGTAGTTTATCTCAAAAATTTTATTTTGCATTAAACAGTTAGACTTATATTTTAATTATAAAATCTTATTATTATCTACTTACACTTTCATTAAATTTCTATGAAACTTGTTAATCAAATATTTAATTACTTCTTTAATTTTTATTAATTTTTTATTATTGTATTATTTCTTAGAGGCATATTAAATATCAATTTAAAATTGAGATTTTTTTAAAATTTCATAATCTTCAAATTGTACCCATTTGAATTGGACTTAATTATTTTGTACTGAAAGAACCAAATCTCCGAACTGAATTAAACTGAAATTCAGGACAATATAGTATGAAGATTTTCATTTTTAATATGGTTCCATAGATTTAATTTTTAAAAAAACCCAGATCTAATATAATTCTGGAGATTTTGAAATCCCCAAACTAGAATAACTGTGAATAACTCTAATTGGCAACATAAAGAATCCTGTTTTAATCTTGAAAGAGTTACTTAAAATGCAAACAAAAATTTGTGATATCAGTGGTGCATGTTATGTATACTTGTGCCATAGAGTTTGCTCATAGCGTTTTAGAATCACATCTCTGTTTTTTTATTCCTTTAGAAACATTAATCATAACTAACTACATGTTTTCGTGTTTTCTCTTTCCCCTGTCAAACAAATAGAATGCTCAAAATATAGCAGCTTTTTCAGGTTTGGAAGAAGAGATTAACAATGATGTGGAGGTGATACAACATAATTTTGTAGAAGAACCAAAAGAGTCCACTGAGATTTGTATTCAACCTGAAAGAGAGACATGTAAAAAGGATGTGTTAGTTGCTAGAACTCTAGGAGATGCTGAGAAGATGGCTGTAGAGTACCTTGCTACAAGGTTAGAATGTGGTTCCCTACTTTTGCTAGTTTTATACATTGATTTATGATGTCATATGGAACTGACTTGCTAACGTTTCATATTTTGAACTTACTATTATGATATTGCTGCTGAATGGGGTTGCAATAAACTCATTTGTTTGTGATTTATTGGGAGTTTAACTCAATTAAAGGTCATTTCAAGCTTAACATTCTTTCCCTCCATTTACTTGTTACCCCTGGTTGTTCATGGTTGTTCCTATATATATGTATGCATGCTTTCCTTTTTTATGGTTTAAACAATTTTCTCTTATGTACTGTCCTTTTGTTTGGCTTTTTTCTTTTTTCTTTTTTTATTTTAATCTATTTAATTATAACAAATTTTATATTTCAGTTTATTTAAGTACTACATCTATCTATTAATCTTTTCTGGTTTTCTATTTTTTTTTTATGTTCTTGTTATTTTATTTATTATATATTCTAAAACATTTTATTAATTACAAAGTGTCTCTTCAAACACTAGCAGTAATTCAAAATTTTTATGATGCTTTTCCAAACACTACTTGATATGCCTTAAGCTCCAACTATGGTGCACCTTTGACCGAAAAGGTAGGGCATTTCAATGAGTTCACTTGCCTTTTGGTTTTCGAGATGCATTGAGTTAAGTTGGTGCACCTTTTCAAACACCAATTTGTGTGCTATTTCAAACACTAATGATAATTCAGGATTTTTATTGATATTTTGTTAAAATTCTTTAATGAAACACTAATGATGCTACAAGTGGTAGAAACTTAGTGATAGAAACTTAAAGTTTAAATATACTTTGGCAAATGTCTCAATAAACTTTATTGATTTTATCAAATATATCTTGATTTTTTTACAAATTTTTTTAGCAAAATCTCTAAATTGTGGTTTTCATATCATGCATACCCTTTATCAATGTGCAATTAGTATTTTATTAATTTTCAAATAAATAGAAATTTTAGATTGATAAGTTTTGTCAATTTTGCTTAAACAAGTTATACCTCATATGTTTTGAATAATTTATACATTTTTAGGTTATTTTTATTAAAACTAATAAATTAATAAATTTGATGATCACAAATTAATCATTAAAGATAACTTTATTAATTGAAAAAGTTGATAGATATACTCTACTAAATTTTGTTTTATGTTATCTTTTAATTTAATACATATGATTAAATTTTTATATATTTTTTTTATTGACTTTAATTATAACATATGCTCCCTCTATCCCAACTCAGTAGACACAATTTCTTTTTTAGTCGTTCCAAATTATAGTTCATTTATCATTTTAATAAGACAATTAATATGCCAAGTTTCCATTATGCTTTTATTTAATCACATCGAAAATTGAAGAGGTATGAATATCAAGCTATGGCATAGACTGTGTGAAGTGGTATGAATGCTTCAATTATTAGAAGAAGTTGGTCAGAAGATCCAAATGTCGATATAGTTGTGGTGTGACAATCAAACATCTCTATATAGTGCTTCTAATCTTGTGTATCATAAACAAACTAAACATATTGAAATTGATTGTCATTCTATCTGCAATAAAATTCAAGAGAAGATTATTTCAATAGGTCATATAAGAATCGGGGATCAATTGGTTGATATTTTTACAAAAATATTAAATGGGATATGGATTAATTATATTTGTAACAAGTTGGGCATGACTAATATCTGTTCTCCAACTTGAGAGAAGTGTAAATTAGGCGTTTGTAAATTAAACAATTGTATCTTTGTATTAATTAGGAAATAGGGATTACCTTTATTCTAGGAAATTAGAGTATTAGAGCAGAGCTAGATTTTATTTTCCTATTCAATAAATAGGGTGCAAAGTCTCTTTTCAATATGTGAATCAACATTCATCACAACAGTTAAAATAGTAGGTATGAAACAATTCAATTGCATTAAAATACCGAATCATATTATATATTCCTATAATCTATTAAACTATGTTATATGTTTTAATTTAGCAAAAATTTCATTACAAATAATAATATAATTTTTTTATGCATATGAAATTAAAAGATTGGAGTGTGTTTAATAAAATATATGTAAAATCAGAAGTTCAAGCAATATTTGCCGTTCATAGGGTTTTTGGTGATATTCCATTATTTAACGAAATATTAATGATGTGAACAAGATAAAATTTTATGTTCAAATATTTTACTAATAAATAAATACTTTAGCTAGACTTGATAAAATTGCTAAAGTTCAAGGTTCTTTCTGATTCTTATGCTTTATATATTTTATTTATATAAATATAAAAATATCTATCTTAGGCTTAGTTATTGAAGCAAAACTATCAAAGGTTTTAATATATATTATATTTCTATTTGCAAATCATCTTTTTTTTTTTGTGATATATTAATGAATAATTTATTTTGTAATATTGATAAATGTTAGTTGCACTTGATTAAGTTTGTGATACATTTAAAATGTAGTAAACTCAAGCTTGACTTGTTTATTAATGAGTTGAGCTAAAGCGTTACTTGATTTGATTTGTTTGCAGCCTAACTCTGAACAAACATATTTTGGCATGTTAAGAATTACTATTCATCAACAGTGCTATTATATGCCCAGGTTTATTACAGTACATTTTTAAAATTTTCCGGTTCATGACCATGATAAGGTGGATTTATGTCCCTAAGCGTGAATTAAATTTTGAAACCATATTATATTTTTGCTGACTTGATGGTTCCTTTTGCAAATGAAAGTAACTGAGGTGAGATTATTTCTCTTGCCTCAGTTGTAAGAGCTGCAGATATACTCTACGTAAATTCATGATTGAAGGAAGAAAAAGTAGCTGTTCTAGCTATTAAGGCTGTGCAATCAATGTTCTCAAATTTTACTCTTAGGAGCTTGTTTAACTTCTGCCATCTTTGCTCGTTTATTTTCCTGCAGATCATTCACAGCAATGGAGCTGAGGAAGAAACTAACTGCAAAGAGATTTCCACCAGATATTGTAGAATCATTGATAATCAATTTTCGGAGCAGGTCAATTACTTATTATCTCAAATGACATTTTTCAGGCTATCGCCTATTTTCTCTTCACTGTGTGGATATTGAATGTTAAGCACTCGGTGACAGTTGCTTTTATCAAGGAACTCTTCTACAATAAGCATTGCCTTGTTAGATGCATTATACAAAGGTTATCTTTTCCATTTCTGCAGGGGTTTGATCAATGATACATTATATGCAGAAACATTTTCTCGATCTAGATGGTCTTCTTTAAGCTGGGGACCTAGGCGAATCAAGCAAGTAGGTTTTTCTTTCCTAGAATAATTTTTCTTGTCAAGCAATTTTGCTCAGTTAGCTTTGTGAAAACATGCACTGGCAAATTCCTCGTTACTTCTGAGATCTGATTTACCATCAATGATTATTATAGTTACTAATTGTCATTAATAGTTTCTTTCCTTAGTTTGATTGCTACCAGACACATGTGGAGCGAGTGGAATGGAGAGAGCAGGTTCTAGAATATAATATAATATGGCTTTATGGAATCAGTAGTGACAACATTGCTTTCAGTTTCGTTTGGGGTCTGTAATTCATGTTGGCATATCATATCCATGTTAAGTTGTGCATAACATTTTCATTAGCTAGACATGATTATTTTAGTCTTAAAAACACATATAAAGAGAGGACATATCAGTTCAATAAATACAATGCACAACATATTAACCTGTTTGTCCTGTTGGTCACTATGACCCACTTCATAGAACATTATTTGTTAACATAAGATCATTTATAGTTTTCCTTCCTTTTTCTTTCTTTTCTTTTGTCTGAAAGACTGATTTTTTTCCTGACATATTACATGATTAGGGTCAACTCTTGATAGACACAGTTGTATAAGAACCCTACCACTAGAATCGTCAAATAAACACTATTAAAGCAAAACAAAAACCCGTTCATTGTGTTTGTTTAGTACTCATTCTGATTATCAATAGTTCACAAAGTTTTTGAAGCTTTTGTATTTTTTTTATTTTGTATCGAATATTTATAGTTTCCTGCTTAAGATTATTTGGAGGTAGATTTGCCCGCACAACTTGGTTTATTCTTTACTGCTGGTATGGTTGAGAGTTGTGGGAATTATACTGGAGGAATGCTAAATTTGGCTTGAGGAATTTAGAAAGAAAGAAAGAGGACTTCAACAAAAAATAAGAGATAAGAGAACAAAAAAATAGTTTTCCACTTCGCAAAAATGATGTTACAAATTTGTAAGCTAACAAGAAAAGAACTGTTGAGCAGCATATCATTAAACTGGAAAATCTTTTTTAAGTGACTGACAAGTTATTAACCTGCAAAAATCAATTTCAAAAGAAGATTTCATGAAGAGCAAGATCAGCAATGTGCAGCCTCAATCAATAAAATTGCAAGAGAAAAACAGGCTGCAATTGTTGAAATCAAACTCTGGATGCAGCTTATGTTTGAAACATCTATTTTTAGTTGTATGGACTATTTTTTGAACATGGAGTCCAAGCAATGCTGAAACATTAGTTTATCACCAAGAAAATTGGAGAAGATTGAAACTACAAATTTTGAACTCTGCCAAAAATTTCATTAAGGATTATGGAGTGTTGAAGTTGTTGAAAATTTTGTTTCGTCATCATTGTGAGAAAGATATGACTTTACGCATGAGCAAAAATATGGTTGAAATGTACTGAAAAAGCAAACATTTCCTATATATAGAGAGGCTGTTGGTATCAGTAAAAAGAGTAGAAAAAGCAAGGAAAAAAATGAAGAAGAAAAGAAAAAAAAGTTCAAGATTTGGTGTTTATTTTTTCGTATAATACTTCTGCTGTGCTTGCAAGTTCTTTTCTATTTGTCATTTAAATGTCTGTTTTTTGTGAACCAGTAAGGTGATCAGATGTCTTATTATTTGTTCAAATGAAAAGAAAGTCTTTTTTGATATCTACTTTTCGTATTTATACACGGATTGTGGCTACAAAAAATGATTTGATGTGAAGATGTGATGATTATAATCTATAACGGCTCCGATCTGATGGTGCTATAACTTGTAACTAAGTGGCTTTATGGAATTATTGGTGGTGGTGGGATAAATTTAGTAGGAAAGCACTATCTAGTGGATTTAGAGGAGTTACTATCTATGGTTTTTTGTGCTACTTTCGGTGGGAAGTACAAGCCTCTAACATTGGTTTCTAATTGTATAACCAGGCATTGTTCAGAAAGGGAGTTAGCGACTCAGATGCCGACAAGGCAGTAAAACTGGTTTTTGAGGATGATGCGTCTAGAGGTCAAAAATCTATACACGGCATGTCCCAGCTTTCTATGGAACATCTAATAGTTCAAGCGTCAAAACAGTGGCTTCGAGGTCAAGATGTTCCCAAAGAGACACGCAAGGCCAGAATTATTCGGTGGCTTCAGTACCGCGGTTTCAACTGGGCTGTTACTAGCTTCGTATTAAAAAAGTTAGAATCCAAGTATTATTCTTCATAGAGCGCATCAAGTAGAAGTTGCTGCTGCTCATTGTGGATCAATTGCTGTCTCCATTAACACTACATTGCTGTGGCCCTAATATTGCCCACTACACCAGTTCACTGTGCCCAATTTAATCTGGCGTCAGCTTGTCATTGTAGTGCCATCTAATCTTGAAGCAACAAAGTCTATCCTAACTCCAAGACAAAGCAGCAAAGTGGTACAACCAGATGTGGTTGATTGCCATTGTTCTTACTGATCATGGAAGCATTCATGTATCCAGTTTGTGTTAGGGTAAAATGTCAACTGCTTGAATTATCCTGCGGGAGAAATCATGCATCCACTTAATTAAACTGCAAATATTTCGGCCACATCTTACTGTTGCTTTGACGTGTACAAGTTCAGGATATCAGAGTACTTGATAGTACCCAATACTTGATGCAGGGAGCCAAAATCAATCACCAGATGGCTACAAGGAATATTATAATTAGCAATTTATTTCATTTGTAGTGGATTCTTTCACCTGTAAAATTTCTTAAATTCATTTAATATTTTTCAAATATATTAGAAAATGAGAGGAGTGTAATATTGAAGAGGGTCTGTCTGCCGCTCTAAATGTGTAGCATGTGAGCAAGCTGTAATACAGAGGCATTATTGTGGGTATTAATTAATAAAAGAGGTATAATGGTCCTGCAAGGACATGTGGTTTAAGACATGTAGAAGCCTTATAAATTAAGATCAGTTGCCATGATTTCGATATAATATATACATATATAATATATGTTTCTTTGTACGTTGCTGGAAAAGTCTTTCTCACACAGCACATGTACATGTGTTGTAAGGAACGTGGCACCATGTGACCCACTGCTGGAAAGAGATCCACTTCTATCTAGTCTCTGTTTTTTTTTTTTGAAAGAAAAAATAATTACTTTCTCCATAAAGATGGAGAAGGAATCACATTCCTTGCATTAAATTGCCAATTACATAGATCCAAACAACCAATCATTGACCTAGCTTCTACATGCCCTCCTTCCGAAGATTATCCCCCCAGCAGTATTGGAGCTGTCAAGCAGGCAGCAACCATGGACCATTTGGGCCCCCCTTAATTGCTCTGAAAATTCTCTTATTCCTTTTTTACTCTTCAACTTATTAGCAATTGACTGGATTTACTCTTGACAAATTAATTATTACATTCTACAAGAAAACCATATGGTAATTGCTCGGTAACGTTTACTACAGCTCAAAGAGGAAATGGATGAAAAAAAGTTGCAAATCACTCTAAATTGGCTCCCATTCAGGTGGGTTCTCCCCTGAGAAACTAATCATGTTCACATATTTCAAGTGCTTTGACCTATTGTTCTTCAATTCTTTACCCAATAAAGATTGATTCATCATCAGAGAATGCAAAGGAGCAGTGAGATGAACCTTGTGAAACTACAATCCTAGACGGAGGTGAAGGCGATGATCGGATGGTTGTCATACCCCCTGGCTTTGACAAATCTGATTCTGGCCTTACAGGATCAATGTGCCTAATCTCCTTTAGCATTGCGACAATATCCTTCATTGTGGGACGATCATCAGCTCGGTTGCTGATGCAGAGAAATGAGACGGCCAATGTTTGGAGCATTTCATGCATTGTAGGGTCAGCCCTTCCTCTAAGCTTTGGATCCAGAACGTCAACTGGGTCTTTCTTGCTTGCTAAGTGGTCCCTAACCCACTGAACCAATGGTGCACCACGGGGTAGTGTTGGGTCTAATGGGTGTCTTCCTGTTAAAACTTCTAAAAGCACCACACCAAAACTATACACATCACTTTTTTCGGTGATTGGCTGCATCGATGCATGCTCTACAAAAATGAAGAAAACCCAAGAGAGACTTGATCATAATCGGTGATTTAATAGTATGAAAATTATATTTTAAAACTGAATCAATCTGATTGAGAGTACCTGGAGCCATGTATCCATAGGAACCGGCAAGATGAGGTTTCTGACTTGGTTTGGTTAAATCATTATTAAAATTGCCATTCACAACTCTTGCTAGGCCAAAATCAGCAAGGTAAGGTTCATAGGCTTGTCCTAAAAGAACATTCATAGCTTTAACATCACCATGAAGAATAGCTGGAAGACAATCATGATGCAAGTATGCAAGAGCGTGTGCAACCCCTAAGACAATATCATATCTGGTTTCCCATTCTGCCCCTCCTTTCCCAGCACCATGAAGGAGTGAGCTCAGGCTTCCATTTGGAAGATAGTCATAGAAAAGTAACTTCAAATTCCGATTTGAAGCCCACCCTAAAAGCCGGACAATGTTCCGATGTCTGATTGATCCAAGTGTCTGGATTTCGCAGCTGAATGCTCCTGATTCATCTGATGACCACATCTTCTTAACTGCTAACGAATCCCCGTTTGGAATTGCCACCTTGTATACAACTCCTGAACTGCCTGTGCCTATGACATTAGATGATGTTAGATTTCTGATCACGTCTTCTATTGAGAAGTCAAGCTTCTGGTATAAAGTCATTTCCCAGTTGCCATTTTCCATTAGCTCATTGTTAGCAATTCGGGCTCGAACTACCATATAGATTGCTAGTAGAACCAGAACTGCACTTGCACTAAGAAGAATAGACATCAGCAGCTTCATTGCAGATCGTGTCCTGCCTGCAGATCCCAGTGTATCTGCAGGCGTTACCACCCCTCCAGCAATGTAGAGACCTTGGTTTGAAGCAAGGTCACTAAGCGGGAGTTTCCGAAAGAAGGGAGTGTTAGGCAGTTCTCCAGAAAAGTCATTGAAGGAGACATTAAGGGAAACAAGGTTTTCAAGGCCTGCAAGAACATCTAAGTTCCCCTTAAGCTTGTTGTGGGAGAGATCAAGCACTGCTAGCTTGGTAAGACTGGAGAATTCGGAGGGGATCAGACCAGAAAATTGATTGTTGCTAAGATTGAGAGAGATTTCCAGTGCTGGAATTTGACCAAGCTCCTTGGGAATTCCTCCGGACAAGGCATTATCTCCAAGATTAAGCTGTTGCAGCTTGCTGCAAGATAATATTTCCGCTGGAATTTGGCCTGAAAGGTTATTCTTCGCTACAATAAGCTTGGTCAGTTCAGTCAATGACCCAATGCTATGAGTCAGTGGACCCGCAAGCCTATTGTCAGATACATCAACGAACTGTAGGCTTTTAGGCAGAGAATCTGGTAACAAACCAGTAATTCCATTAGAATGAAGATCAAGAAACTCAAGGTTTTCACAACCAGAAATCGATGGAGGGATAGCTCCAGTTAAATGATTGTTGCTCAAATCGATGAAATTCAAATGCTTCAAATTCCCAATCTCCGATGGAATAGTACCCCCTAGCCTATTTCCATTCAACCTCAACCTATACAGATTTGTGCAGTTCCCTATATCAGGTGGTATGAAGCCGGATAAATCATTGGAGAGTAGCAACAGCTTCGTTAGATTCTGCAAACCAAGAATCTGTTTCGGAATTGAACCAAAAAGATGGTTGTACGACAGATCAACAGCCTGAAGATTCTGACAATCTGATAATGAATCCGGAATATTTCCTGTTAGATTATTCTGCCAAGCGAAGAATAACGTCAAACTCTTTAGATTGCCAATTGCTGTAGGAATCTCACCTGAAATAGCATTGTTATCTACTTCAAGATGAGTAAGAGCTGTGCAATTTGTAATCTCCACAGGAATGGTTCCTGTCAACTGATTAACGCTAAGCTGAAGCTCTTGCAACTTTAAAAGTTTACCAAAACTTCTTGGTATGCTTCCAGTCAAAAGGTTCTCCGAAAAATCGATGACTGTGATATCCGAGAAACTTCCAAGCTCATCTGGGATTATACCCACTAAGCTGTTCTCCCATAGAAGAAGACTCTGAAGCTTGGTTAGCTCTCCAATTCGCTTTGGGATTGAGCCCGACAAAGAATTCTGATACAGGTACAAGTTCTGCAGTTCACTGCAGTCTCCAATCTCATCTGGGATAGGACCCGATAAAAGTGAAGTATAAATAGCTAGAGTTTGAATTCTTTTCAGCTTTCCAATAGATGAAGGTAAACTCCCAGAAATGCTGGTCTCGGCGAGGCCTAACACTATCAAGTTGGTGCAGTTTCCAATCTCCTGAGGTAGCTCACCTTTGAGATTTTTGTTTCCTCCTGCTCTGAAAATCTCTAGTCTGCTTAATGCTCCAATGCTTTTCGGGATTTCACCGGAGAGTTGATTGTCGAAAAGGGTCAAATACCGAAGACTTGAAAGATTACCAATATTAGAAGGAATTTCACCTTCAAGGGAATTAGTATTGAGCGATAAACTTTGCAGTTTTTTTAGTCTGCACAATTCTACGGGTATTTCACCTGACAAAGAATTGTCACTAAGATCGATCAGACTAAGCTCAAGATATTCCCCAAGCTCTTTAGGAATGGTTCCACTGAGATTAGCAGAAGAAAGAACAAGAATCTTCAAGAACTTAAGTGACTGAAAATTTGCAGGCAATGGACCGTGCAAATCCACAGCTTTTAAGCTTATGTCGGTAACCATTCCATTTGAGGCGCAACCAATACCAACCCAATTGCATGGAGATGAGTCTGAGGGATTCCATGAGGCAAGTGCATCTGCTGTGGTGTTCAAACTCTTCTTCCATGTTAGAAGAGCTTGGCCCTGTTCATCAATGGAATAACAATAGCGAAAGAAGAGAGAGTATATTGACAAAAAGAAAGAGAAGGAGAAAATATTATGAGAAAGAAAGAGGCTGCTTAGAAGTGTAGGCATTGGGTTTGAGAGATGAGAAACAGTTGATCTGTTTTTTGGGATTGTAGAATGCCAAATCCCATGTTTTGTTTATAGAAAGAAAACCAGACAAGATGTAGATCCATTTGCTTCCCATTTTCTTTTATTTTCTCCAGTAATTATTGTTGTTGTTATTAGCCTTACTATTATCTCTTAATTATATACCTTTTTATTTATTTTTATATATACGCATCAAATTTAATAAATTTTAATAATTAATTAATTTATTAAATCTAAACAAAAATATCTAACTCAATACATAGGAGTTTTATTGCTCCGGTTGATATTTTATAATTTTTTTTTACAAAATATAATAATAAGATTGATTGTAATATGATTTAACCCATAATTAGATTGATGTTATTAATTGGTGTTGATTAGATTGAACACATGGCGGATAATAATCAAATCAAAGAGTGAGGAAAATGGAGAAATCAGCATTCCTGAAGCCAAAGGTGGCCTTTAATCAAAAGGGAACCCATTTTGGTTTCTCCTTTTATGGTCAAGTACAACCATCCTGTTTCCTCTTTTCATGTCAAAGCAAGTATATAATGATGTGTGGGTGTTTTTTTTTATAGGGGGATTCATATGAAGAAGAAGCATTTTACCTCATTCTTTCATGAGTAAACTTTTGGTATTAGTGCAAGACATTGATAGATTTTAAGATCATACCAACTAGACAACACCATCCATTGAATTTGTTTGTATAAAATTTAATTCTGGAAATGGGTTTGATAAATCAGAGATGGCAATGTCCTCTTTTAATAATACAAAAAACCGAGGTGGTCCATCAAAATTCATGTGGCTACTATTTTTATGCCACCATGTGCTTCTTCCCTCCTTCCTTCAACCTATCTTCTTCTATTTCCATTCCAAATAATTATTATTTTATTTTGGGAATTTTATTACCCTACTTTCTCTTGTTTCTTTATGTTTTTTCATCTCATCATACAAATATTAATACTACTATTTAAATTTGTGATATTATTTGGTAAAACAAGAAGCTGCTTTTCATACTACATTTCAACTTTTTTTTTTATAAAAAAAGTTCACTTATTATTATAAAAAACTGTCTAGCAATCAAACTAACAACAACATTAATTTGACTAAGGCACTTGAATTTATATGTGTTATAATCCATTATTTCTATAATTTATGCCAATGACAATGAGCAAAACATTTAGATATGTATTTTAATGTGATGTTATTTTTTAAAAAATAATGTATGAACTTCATATGAAAAATCAAATACTAAGATTATTAACAAGTTAAGAACTCATGACTAATATTACTATCAATTTTTATAGTTTCAACATTTATATGATAAATTCAAATATTTTGATGGTTATTTCTTTGGACCTTTTTATTATAATATGTGTTATCAAAGAGAAAAGTATATTTTGAGTTACAAAATGATGTTGTAAATTTGTCAATATGTTTGATTGAATATATTTTAAGTCAATTTCAATTTCATGAACTCCTTTTAGTTATAAAATTGTTGCAACTTAGATTTCAATAATATGAAATTTTGAAGAATTGTTACTTTTTCTTATAATTTCCTCAAAATAAGAAAAAATAAAATACTCATTGTCCACAACTAAATAGGATAGTGTAAAATTAGTTTGAATTTTTGGAATGAAATTGGTAGGAAAATACAAAAAATTATCATTATTTATTTATATATGTAATTCATTAAAAGTATTTGATCCAAGTGAAAGCAATCAAATGAATGATTAAGTCTATTTGATACAAGTGGAAAAAAAATATCAGAAACAATAAATTTAATCTATGATATATCTCAGATGGATGTTCACTAGTTTTTAAAGGAAAAACTAAGCTCAAAAATATTATTCCTATATGTTTTACACTAAAATAAATAAATAAATCACATTAATTCTTAAAATTGATTAATTATTTGATATTTTGAAACAATAATATTTTATTTCCAAAGTAAGGAGTAAACTAGAAAAAATTTGATTAATTATAGCAAAATTGACTTTTCTATCAAACATATCATAAAGGAAGTTCATGACTCAAATATCATTGTTAGCCTTATATGTACAATAACATATACAGGTCAAATATCAAACTCAACATTAGAAATGCTAAATTAATATTAAAACTTAATTTTCATCAAATACTTTCAAAAAGTTTAAGATCATATTAACATGTTTTAAACATTGTCAGTTATTCATTATTTTATTTTTGAAATAATGTAACTTATTTATATGTAGAAATGGGATAAGGTTTATTTTTGCCCTTAACTTTAATTCCTTTCATGAAATCAAGAATTCAAAAATTTTTCATCCTTAAATTTTATGTCATCTCAATCTCTTTTTCAACCTCTCATTGATTTTATTTTTCCTTTTATCTTTGTCTATTTCTTTCATTTGATAGAGTAAAAACAAGAAGATATGAATTGGTCCAATGTTAAAGGGATAGGTTAATGCAATTATATTCTTCTTTTTTCATGTTAGATAAATTAAACTAAGGCAAAAAAAAAATCATGCAAGTCATGTTGATCTTGCATCCACACATAATCTAATTTACTATTAATTTTAATTTTTTTACTTTTATTATAACATTGACTCATCAAGTATAAGATAAGCTATATTACCATAAAAGTCATATTGATATGTCATATCATTGTATGATTCATATTATTGAATTTTATTTTAACGAAAGGCTTAGGTGAATTTCAGTCATGATTTTATTAAGTTGTTTGTTACTCTTTATAGTTTAGGGGCATATTTGTTCTCCTTTATGAATGTTAGGGACAAAGATGAATTTTGTATGATGTGAAAATTTATTGAGAATGAGGTATAAATAAAAAAATAACCCATTTGAAGTGCATTGAATTTCAGGGGCTACTATCTTGAGAGATCATTAAATTTTAGAGGTTGTATCAAATTTCAGGTATTATACAGTGGATTACTATCTTGGAAGATCATTGAATTTCAAGGATTGTATCAAATTGGGCACCAAGTTTTAATTTCTTTCTTTCTAGACATTATATATATATTTATTTCATTAGGCAGTCATTAGCTAGATTTCAGTTAAATTTTCTGATGTCACATAGATGTGACAATCAAATATGGAATATATGTCATATTAGCATCATATCAAATGTTCACATCATCTTATTTTATATCAAAGTAGTCACTGAACTTTATTAAGTCGCTAGACTTTTATATAAAAATTTAATACAATGAATAATTAAAAATTAATTCATATATTTTCATTTTTTAACTATTAATTTTACATTATTTTATGTATGATTTTAACTCAATTGATAATTAAATTAATATTTCATTATGCTTTATATATTGTTTAATAAATGATGATTTGCTTAATATTTGTAATACTTTTTATAATTTAATTAATAATTTATGATCATTTCTATATAAACATGAAAAATATAAATTGAAAAGAATTATGAAATAAAATATAAATAATGAAAAGATTATTTCTTAATTTAATATGGAAATGAAATAATTTTCATGAAAGTGTATAATTTAGTTTTATTTTAAGTTTCAAAAAGTTTATGACCAAGAGTGTAGATTAAACATATACTTTCAACATATATGATTATACATATATATATATATTCTGATGTAAGTGTAAATTGTTAATTAAATTATGATATAAATATCATAAATATCACATAAAATATTATTTATTAAGTGAAGTATGATTAAACTTTTTATTTTAATTATTGATTCTGTTAAAATTATGTATCAAATGATATAATTATTTTAAAATTATAAATATCTATAAACTAATTTTTAATTGTTAATTATATTAAACTTTTATATTAACATTTAATAACCTTTTTGAAACAAGTACCAAAGTTCAGTTCCCATTTTGATATAAAATAATATGAAATAGAGCTCGTATATACATTTGACAGGGTGTTGACTTGACACATATTCCATCTTTGATTGTTATGTTAGTGTCACATCAACATATTTGATTGGAATCTCAATAGTGATGTTTCGATGAAATAAAAATAAAATATAATGTCTAAAAATAAAAAATTGAAATTTGATATAGTCCCTAAAATTCAATGACTTTCTAGGATATTAACTTGCTATATAGTCAATTTTAAATCATAGCTAAAAAATTTTCATTTAGTAGTACAAGAATTGATTTGGCTTTAAAATTTTTTCTATGAGTTACTTGGAAGTTGACCATTTAATTTAATATTAGTAAAGTTGTGAAAAGTAAAAGGTCTTTCATATTCATCAATAGATCCCAAGTATAACTCTTAAATCAAATATGTAAAAATCAAATTGTAAAAAGACATGATTATATTTAAATTATAAAGTGATGCACTTTTAGATCTTAATGGTTATGATATTCTAGTTTACATAATGAAATGTGTAATCAATTTCTTTAATGATACTCATTTTATATGAATATATTATTTCACGAATGTTAATTACTTTTGATATATATGCTATTAAGTATGTATGTACATATAAATATTAGGTGAATCATATAAAATGCTACATGTATTAAATGAAAAGAATGTTGAATAAAAGATTAACCTTCTCATATGGTCAATCACCTTTATATCTTAGTGATATACATAAGAATGAGAAAATTAAACAAATATGAAAGATTTGAGAGCTAGGATACAAAATGAAATTTTCTTGATAAAGAACTAAAAAAACATAGTTTTATGATTGAAGGTCAATATTCTTATGATTTACTTTATCTATTTCAATATGCCAACTATTTAAAAGATTAAAAAAAATGGAGTTATGGGCTCATAGTAAATATGAAGAATACTTGAACAATCGCTTATACAATATAAATCTAAAGATTAGATTTATGTTTTACATGAAAGAAAAATACTGTAACATGTGTTTCATACTAGATATGCATTATTCAATTTAGATGGTAAAAAGAGTTGATCTTTACTCCTTAGTTGTGCAAAATCTTTTAAGATTATAAAATTTTCAAACTTGTACACATCTAAAAAATAAAGAGATCTCAAAAGAGGGAAGATCATTTTTAATGTCATATTTATTTGTACTTAATTAATCAAACAATTATGTTGACATATGATATATAAAATTATGAATATAAAATATATTATAGCTATCGTCAATAAAAACATAATTATAATGTGACTAAATAGATCTAGCATGCTACATACATTCTTTACTTATCTAAGCTACTATAAATGCCTAACCTCAAGCTCTCATTATCATATGCACATTTTTTATGATGAGTTTAATATCATGTTTAAATATGCATAGTTAAAATAATTAAAAGAGCTAATCAAAGTATGTAATTAACAATTGGGTTCAACAATTAGTTAATTAACTAACTAAGGGAAGGATAAATATTATATATGGGAGATGGAATTGATTTTAGGTATTTTGATTTGACAAGGGCATAATTTAACTACCACATACACCATTCCTACATATCTATTTAAGATAATTTGAATACTACTTGCCATGCTTGAATGATAAGCATAATATAATATAAAGTAGATGGATAAATAAATTTAAGCTAAAGAAAGGAGATGTAATACTAAATATGTATGAATTAATAAGGGGTGTTGTGATCATTAATGCATCCACATTTAAACACTAAAATGCTTATGAAAAAATGGCTTGAGTTAACCTATGTATATTTAGCACTTATCTTATTAATAATGTATAATGACATGAAGATAGGGGAAGTGAGGGATGAGTCTAAGAAAGCATTAGTTCTTGTTGCTAGTGAATTGGTTTAAATGGTTAAAGTAGATTGGAGGTATAATTAGAATAATTAGAAAGGATGTGTTCAATTTTTTTATTTTAGTGAAATACAGTTTCTCAGTTTATGTAACATATTTCTAGTATTTGTATTCCTGGTACATGTTACATGTTCAATGGTATATCAATATCATGTAAATACTTTTTATATCTATGGCACACCCTTGATTTATTATATTATTTATCAAGCATACTAACCATAGGTAAATTAGTATCATAAGTAGATCTTAAAAATTACCTCTATGGTTTATAAATTATCTACATTCACATAATTACACAAATATTGAAGTTATATTACTATCTTTAAACTGTTTATGTAAATATATTAGTTGTATACATAATATATAATTTATTGGAGTACATTGAGTCCTATGCCTCTGAATCATAAAATATCACCTATTAATGACTGATTAATATCTCCTCACCTTAATTATATTAACCTATGTTCATCAAATGATAAATACTTAATTCAAAAATTAGTAGTGCCTCAAAATATAACAATGACACAAACAATCATTTTGAATAACATATCATACGTAAAGGAATGAAAAACTGTCATTCATAACTTAAAATCATCATTAGCATTTCATTATTACATTATAATTTTATCTATATTGAGATAATGAATAGTAACTATTTTATCATTTCATACAAATTCAACTATCATTTATGCACATTCATTACCTGTATTATAAACTTGTATATTGTACATAAGGAAAGATCAACTAGTTGATGATTGACATGTTAACAATATGCAATGATGAATTATCATGATGCATGTAATGCTTATTTCATAACATTTATACTTATTCCTTCGCCCCTACTTTCCTTAATGTAATCATCATCGCCACCATATAGGATATTTTATATCCTTAAGGAGGGAATATAATTCAAACTTATTGCAAGAATACTATATCATTATATCATAATTTAATAAACTTAGCATTTCACTAATTCACATAACAAGCAATAAACAATGATATACAAAGGGAAACAATATGACTCATTTAATTTAGATGATATAACAAATGTTTTTAATAGGCACAAGAGATTAAAGAATCATTACCATATGTCAACATGCTAAGAAAAGTAAAGGTAATATAGGTTTATGCTTGATATCTATTTTCCTTATAAATATCATTACAAGTTAATTAAAAAGAAATAAGATTACAAATCATGACATTTGCACTCAATGATCTTGAAATGTATTACTATAATTAACTGGTAAGTTGGAGATGGAAAGGTAATAGATGATGATTGGTTTATATTACAAATCAAATGGTGGAATTAATATGAATGTTTATGCTCATTGATTAAAAGCCCATATAATAACAAAATGCTTTACGATTAATGACACTTATTTAAATTGAGTTTATATAACTATATACATGGTATAGATAATGATATCTAAATGTAATGTGAAATAATATGTTGATTGAATTCTTTTAATTGATGTGATTTATGATTACATATAAATTTGTATAATTGTGATATGATATGAGATTAGTATGATCATGTGTTATGCTGCCAATTTTGAGTTATTATTGCATTAGATCTTACAATATAAAAATTATAGGAATAAGGAAGGATGTAACCATAAATGTGCCAATTGGGATACAATAAGATGAATCATTCCTTACCAAATAATTATTAAGTAGGTTATGCTAATTACCTATAAATGGATCTAGTATGTTGGATTTTTCCTAATAAGTATTGATATAGAAATATGAGTTAGGTTGGATTATAGCTTCTACCTAATGCTATGCATAATGACATATGAATACTCATGATACAAGTTTAGATTATGACCTTTCTTAGTAGCATCAATAGGCTAGATTATGGCCTTTATCTAGGTGGGATAATTACTTATTTAATATTGATTATTAGATTAAGATCTTACCTGAAATACAATGAATTTTGATGCAATTAAGGTGAAAAGAGTGAAGAAAATGATGATCAACATGGTGGGATATGCATTGTTTACATCATATACTTGCATGATAACATATAATTAATATTATAAAGTAAACTACACTTTAGGAGAATGTTTAAATATAGTGAGCTGTAAGCATGACTATTTGAGTTTGAAATATAAGATGATGAGTTCATATATATGATAAATGAACATGCGTGATACAATAACTTGATTAATATTTCATATATTGGCTATAATGATTAATTAATATTGAATTTAATATACTTTGATGATAATTGTTTATAAATGATATATTATATACTCTATTTAATGATTATTTTCATTATATTTGCATAATTGAGCATTATTGAGATATATTCTCAAGGTTGATCATTTGATGAACGTAAGATAGCTTCACTAGGATAAAGAGAGACTGGTCAATCATCAACAAGTAACATTTTATTATTATGAGGCACAAGACTCAATGTACTCTCATAGATTTTATGTTATGTATACAACTATCATATATAAGTAGATAATATAAAGATAATAATATAAAGTTATTGGACTGTAATCATAAATGCATGTATATAATCTATGAACATTATAAGCTAGTAGTAATAAATGAATTTTGTAGTTATCTTGAATAATTCATAAATGATATAAATGATGATGTTATGTAACAATGGTATACCATAGATATATAAATGTTCATCTACATTTTTTCATATGCAACTGAACATGTGACATTGTAAATCTTGAATTTTCACCCACACATTGCATACTTAGACTTTCTTCAAAACGACATGGTATTGGTCCTCTTTTTTGAATTTGAGTTGCATACATGGGTTTTAATATTCCATGAATGCTCTTAGCATGCGAAGCATGTTACTTTTAGTTCATGAAAAGCAAAACATGTTATGTGATTTCTTGATATATGTAACATATACCACTACATGTTGTGCAATTTTAAGTTGAAATGTATAATATGAGCAACCTATTTCCCCTGCTTAAGTAATATGAGCCACATATCTTTTAGCCATTTTAGCATATTAGGAGTCATTTGATCCTATAGTGCACATCCCAATGTACTCATGGTACATGGTATATATTGGGTGTCTTTCCTAAGATGTTGTGCACATTCTACTACATGTTGCACATATTCTATGATTATGGGTTACATGTTGCACACATAGTTGGATATGCAATGCATATTGCCTTGGAATTTCAAACATCCTACATTGCCAATCCATTTTTGGCAATTCCTTTCCTCTCTTTATAAATATCATTCATGTATTTATGGAAAAGGAATTGAAAAATTAGAAAATTAAGCTAAACTCTGCTAAATTAATCACTCAAATAATTAATCATGTTATTAAGGCTTAATTAGATGATTAGAGCTAATTAACTTCACTAAATCCCTTACTTATTCTGGAATCAAGAAATTAAGAGGTTCATTAACATTGATGAGTTATGGAAAAGCTCTTTTCTTCCTCTTTTATTATGATTTCTTTGATTTTATGGAATGGGCTTGTCATTTTATGATTTTAGCATTATTTTAGAATGCAACAATAGCATTAGAGTTGTTCCATGACTCTATATGATCTACTACAATTCCATATTTTATTATTTTCATGATCTCATTCATAATTTTATGTAAAAACTCATTTTTCTTCTTTTTAAAAACTAAACATGCTATGTATATATACCTATATGGCACATATGGTAAGTTTCAAGGCTATATATGGTGCACATTCCACTATGTGTTACAAATACCATGCTTAGTTTTACCAGAAAATGTATATCTTTGATTTAAATTTGCTTATTTTTTTATTTCAATGAAGTCTTCAGTAGCATTTATGGCTTCATAGTTGGTTAAATAATTTGAATTCATCAAACATTAATGCCATTTGATTAATTTTAGCTTCAAAATTAATTTTCCAAATAAAATATCATTTTAATTTGGTTTTCTTTTGATAATTGATATGATTGAGTTTTATTTGGCTATTGATTTAACTCCAATTAATGAATGATGATGTTGGAGTCTTCCATTTCAAATGTTATGATAAGTTTAATTGATTTTTTTCTTAAAAATCAATTTATGTTGTTTGAATTAAATGCCATTTTAATTGTTAATCTTGTCACTTGACATGGTTAGATCAAATTTGGATATTGATTTATTTCAAGCGATGCCTAAAGATCTTGGATCTTCCAATTTGTGTTCTTATGATTATTTTTCTTCAATTTTTGCCTAAAAATTAATTGTCACTTAATTTTCAAATTATGCCATTTAATTTGTTTTCTATAGCAATTATGGATGATTAAAAGTAAACTGAGAATTAAATTGAGTTCAAATGACTTATCAGAGTGATTTTGGGAGTTCCTTTTCATTTTTATGATATTTTTCATAATCTAGCTCGTGTTAATTGCATTTTATCATGAATAATTTCATTACATTCAATGGGCTTTGATCCTTGATTCATGATTGCTTATAGTTTAAATTGATCAATCATGGCCTTACATCTTCATTTTTATCTAAGAATGTTGCTTGTCTATACATTTTCCTTTGTGTATTTTGGCTTATGATGTCCAGGACCATTGTCTCTTTTCCCTAAGTGGAATGGAAGGATCATTGCTTAATGCTTGATTTTGTATCATCAAAGCTTTCGTGTAATAGGCTAGACCTCTATTTTATTTGTTTCCCCTTTGCCTGTATATTTAGCCTTATTCTACATGTATCCTTATCTCTCTTGATTCGCTTTCTATGGGCCATTTGCTTATCATTTCTACTAATATGCTTTTATTATGTTTCCATACTATATCTACTGTTATATCATTTTATTCATACCTATGAATGCTCATACGCTTGCTTAGGTCAATTAATTGCTTAATATGGTTAAAGCGTAAATTAAAATTCTAAAATGAATAGATTTTAACCATTCGAACCCATCTTCCAAGGGTTTAACTAGCACTCATGCTATGGATTAATTGAACCATTTTCCAAAATCATCCAATGGTGACTTCATTTTATGACATTTTCAAGGGTCCGTATCATTCCTTAAGAAAGTCCTTTGGGAAGACCGCTTTTTACTTCAAGTAAGCCTTTAGTATTGTCTATTGTAAGCCTCATTTTAGATCACAATGAAAGCCTTACCTATAGATTCATTTAGATCTCATAAGTATCATAAATGATTACTATAAATACAAGGAATTTATATTTCATCATATATAAAAAAAAAATTTAGACATCCTTTATAGGGTGATGAATAGATTCTAAATGATAGAGAGTTTATTAATCAATTTACATGAGCATGTTTCACTAAACTAATGTGACACTCATGGTATGTTGGTTGTATGACCTATTTTCTTATATAAATCTTTGGATAAATTACTATAAACTCCTTAAAGTTAGGACCTAATTATCAACTCATTCATTAAAAATCATATATTTTATGAATAGTTATATCTTTTAAGGATATCAAATCCTTCTATGTATATGCATACATATACATAAAAGACACATAAAGAAAATGAATTTTTATTTTGTTGTCAAAAATATGAAATTCTTTCAAGTTATTTACAAAAAGAAAAAAGATTTAGATTATAAAATAATGAATAATTTTTATATTGTGATTTTGTCTCTTGATTAGGTAACCAATTCAAAATACTCAAGTTTACTTTTATAATCAACAAAATTAAGTTATTTCCAACATAGATATTACTATTTTTGAATAATTTAACTTAACTTATTGCATAAATAATTAAGGAATAAAGTTCAATTTGCCCCTAACTTATAATAAAAGTTCAATCTACCTCTTTGACCTTTTTGAGCCGAATTTCCCTCCACTTCCAAATTTGATTAAATTAATTCAAAGGGTTACAAGTTAGAAAAAAATAATTATGTTAACCATTAAATTAATATCTTATTCTAAAAGCTTGAAAAGTTTTTTCATAAGAGCTACATCCAAAATTTAATATTTTTAGTAAATTATAAAATTTTTTCTTTTATCTAATTTAATATTTTTACTCAATAAACTTATTTCATAATAAATAAATATTTTTTAAAAATTTTATTAAAATTGTAAATTAAACGTTAATTTCTATCAAAATATAAATAGTTATTTAATTAATTTTAACATAAATAATACAACATACAAATATGTATCTTTTTATTCTAAGTTACAAAACATTAAGTAAAAAAATATAAATTATATGAAACATAATTAGTTTTAAGGATTAAAAAAACTTTTTTTTATTTCACTTATAGTTTCAATGGATTAAATATATTAATTAAAAATTTTATCATTTATTAGTGGTGATATTTGATTTTAGATGGAAATAAGATACCATAAAGTCTCATATCATCCTATCCCAAAATGTAATTTATTCCAAATTTTGAGGTATCCCAAAATATTATAATAATCATTCATTATAATTTTTTAATTTTATAACATCGTATTTATATATGTCTTTTATTGTTTATAGCCTTTTATTTTTATCATGACACTAGTTTATTTATTTTGTCATCATTATAATATTACTCTTTTAGTTATATATATATATATATATATATATTATATACAATTTATCTAAATTATTATGAGAATGGAATTTGATGTTTTTAATCATTGATTATGATGATTATTTTAATAGTTCATACTTATTTCCCTTTAAAGATTGTTTTTCTATTAAAATTATCATATAATTTCATGATAGAATAATTAGTAAAATATAGCATTATCAAATTTTTTAAAACTTAAAAATTAATAAAAATAATAATAAAAACCAAAAATTGGGATAAATAAAATGAAAATTTTAAAAAATGAAATAAAATTAGTTAATGTTGATGAATCCCGTGAATGCATTCCCTGGCAAAAACAGGAGCATAAAGAAAGGGTAGGATCCGATCTAACAAAAAGACACTCACAAGAACAAAGGAAAGTCAACTGCAAATTGGAGTGGGTTTTTGGGATCTGCATCGGGCATTCCATTGGATGACATTAATTAACAATTCCAATCTACTACGAATAAAATGGAATCTGATTCTTTAAAATATAACCTGGAAATCTGTTAGTGCCTGCAAAGTAATAAAATATTGCCAAAGCCTTCAATTGGAGGGACACTCTCACATCATCTTTTTAATTACTATAATTCCAATACTTCCAAACCTAATCACCCATATGACCCAGTGCCGTTTGGAGATTTAAAATAATAATAAAGACAATAATATGTTTTACTTAAACAATTATTAATATAATTTAAATTTAATAAACAGTAAAAATCAAACCCTGCAGGCAAGAAAATGACATTGCGTTGATTAAAGGTACTGTATACCTTAATATGATCCTATGCTTCATCCTCATTTTAACGAAATACACCGCCACATTGAAATATCACATCACACTTTTCCTTTTTATTATCTTATTATTATTATTCATTCATTCATTTCAAATAATTTAAAATTGTTATTTATGATCCTAAATTATTAGTTGCGAGTAATAGTAAATCTTTTGATAAATAATTATTAATAATAATTATATATTAATTAATTATAGATAAAACTTTATATGAATCATGGATTCTAATTATGTCTTATCATCAAAAATAAATAATATAAATTCAGAAACATACCTAAATTTATATTTCATATTAAAAGTCTTTAGCCTTGTGTTATGGATCTTCTAAACTGATATCAATCGATTTAAAGAAAATTCTCAACCTTTATTTAATGATGGGATGTCATAAAAGACACCATACTTATCAATTCAGAGACCATACCCTAAATATATATATGTTAAGTTTATAATTGTATATCACCTGCTCAAAATATTATTATAATAAAATTTTTCTTTATATAATCCTTTGTCATGTTAGTATAAAATCAAGCTGACTTTTGTTAAATTTATTACAACTAAATCTATTTATAATCATGTATATCAATATAACTAAATGACACATGGTGTATAATTAGATGTATCTTAGCATATAAAATGAATTAATAAGTTTTAATATTTATTATCCTTATTTTGTAATCACGTCATCGTAAGAGTACGGATCGCGAATAAAACTTAAGAGTATCATTCTCTGGGACCAAGAGCGATCAAGTACTAGCTATTGATTTCATTGATTATCTAAGCAATTCAACAATATAGTTTATTTAATTAACTGAAATCACTAACCAACTATCATAGTATACATAATATATAATTAATCATAAGGATGGACGATGATGAACAAAGAATAAACTTTCCATTATTAATTCAATTACAACTTCAAAGCAATGTTTAAATATAAAGTTCTTTCTTTTAAAAGAGAATTTATCTATCAAAGCTAAGTTAACACCCTACTTTCGTGACTGCAAGGTTAACTTTAATGATTAAATTCAATTTTCATACTTTATGCCTCCAAATTAATTAACTCCTATGTCTAGGCAGTTACAAATTTGGTATTCTTAAGTTCGTTCGGTTGTATTAATCATTCTTTCAAAGTGATTAACAAAACTAAATTAATGTTTGCATGTTAAAAGGGTCATTCTAACAATTAAACATCATGGCAAGAATCTCAACTTAAGAACATGAATAAATAATCAAATTACTAATAGCAAAAAAAAAAATTTTGTTAAACATATCATCCAATTCCTACAAACTATTATCAAATCATAACTAAGAATTGAAATAAGCAAAAGAACATGAATAAATAAGAAATTACAACCATATTATGTTCAAACTAACTAGAAGAAGATGGAAATAAGAAATAGGTTGAATAATTCTGTTGGTGAATCCTTCACTTCAACTCCTTTGACTTTCCCTTTCCAATTGCTGCATTCTCAATGTCTTGATGAATAACTATAAAAGAAAAGAGAAATTCAAAAGAAAAGATTAGAAATCAATCATACACAAAATATATCTCTCCCTCTCTCAAATCCCTAAACCCTAAGTTGAAGTTTTTTTATTTAATTTCTTCTCCCTTCTTCGAAAACCCTAACCTAATTCTCTAATAATGCTCCTCTTTTCATTCCCATGTTATATACCCTATTTACCTCTTTCAAAATTATCTAAAAATAGGTTAAATCCTATTATGTATCATGACCTTCCAAATTATGATCAAATGGCTAGCAAAAGAAAAGGAAATTGTGCCCTAAATGAGTCATACAAGTCATGTGAAGCAAGGCACGATTCGTACAGAGCTCGAATCATGTAAAAGGTGGGAGAACAAAGGGAGACACATGGAACACAACTTGTGTGGCTCCTCACATGAGTCGTGTGAGGCTCGATAATGATTTAGAGGAGAATTTTAAGGTTACCGCAAGGGACATAACTCATGTTCCTCTCCACACAAGTCATGTGGCTCGACAAGGCTAGGAAACATAAGATTTCAATGAGTGAAACATGCCTAACATGAGTCGTGTGACTAAAACACAACTCGTGGGACCTAGATCTAGCATATTAATGCATGAAATAAGTGTCAAATACTATAGAATATGCAAATCTAAATCTAAACATTGTTAAATCATAAACTAAAGTGGAATGACATGTAAGAGTTTAATGTCAAAACTAAAATAACATGTAAAGTATGCAAGATGTGAAGAAAATGTATGGAATTATGCTAATAATGCAAGATATGAGTATGAAGCATGAAATGGTTGGAAATGCATGAAATACTATATGATATGCTTAAGTTTGAAGGTAAAAGCATGAAAGTTATGCTTAAAAGGACATTATAATAAAGGGAAAATATAAGTTAAAACCATGGTTATCAACACAAATCAAGTATAAATGTATGACATTAAAATTACATATAATATGATTTGAATATGTTCATTTCTAATTGATCCACCCTCGACTTTATTGAGATCAAACTTTATTGAATTAAAGTGTAAATACATTGAAGGAAACTTTATTTCTATATAAAATAATCTCAAAATATCCATAAATCAGAATTAGTTTGAAATATATCTATAACAAAAAAAAATTACAAGCTCTCACTAAAATTGAATATCCTTAAAAGACATAACACCATATGAGCATTATGCTCATGAAAGACTTTAGATAATAATCTCTAATAAGTAGATTAGGGGTTAATATTTTGAATGATCACTGAATTATAGGGGTTATTTCAAATTGGTTACTAGATTTTAATTTTTTTTCTTTTTGATCACTGTATTTCTATTTTTATTTCATCGATAAGTCATCTTTGAAATTTCAATCAAATTTGCTGATGTTGCATTAATGTGACAATCAAAGTTAGAATTTTGCACGATGTTATTATCCATGTTAGCACTACGTCATCTTATTTTATATCAAAATTATCACTGAACTTTATTATTTCTTCCAAAAAGGTCACTTAGGGTTTTTTTTAATTAAAATTTAATATAATAAATAATTAAAAAATAATTTATACATGTTTCTATTTTTAACTAGTAATTCTACATTATTTTACATATAATTTTAACCCAAGTAATAATTAAAATTAATATTTCATTATATTTTATTTATTGTTTAAGAAATGATATTTTGCTTAATATTTATGATATTTTTTTATGATTTAATCAAAAATTTACAATCATTTATATATATATATATATATACACATATATATATATATATGAAAAATGTATCAAAAAAATTATGAAATAAAGATATAAATAATAAAAAATTATTTCTTAATCTAATATGAAAATGAAATAATTCGTATGAAAATGTGATATATAATTTTATTTTAATTTTTTGAAAAATTTATAATCAAGAATACAAATTTGACATGTATTTTTAGACATAAATGCTTATATATATATATATATATATATATATATATATATATATATATGTATGTCTGTATATGTATGTATGTATAGAAACAAATATAAATTATTGATTAAATTATAGAGAAAATAATGTAAATATCATATAAAATTTTATTTATTAAACAATAAATAAACAATAATGGAACTCTTTATTTCAATTACTAAATAGATTGAAATTAAGAATCAAATTATTTTTTAAAAATGAGGATATATAAATAAATTTTAATTTATTTGTTATAATAAATTTTAATAAAAAAGTTTCAATTACCTTTTTGAAACAAGTAATAGAGTTCAATGATCATTTTGATATAAAATAAGATGACTTGATGGTGACATGGATAATGACATGGTGTTTGACGTGACAAAATTCTAACTTTGATTATCAAGTTAGCAGATTTGATCAAAATTTTACAGGTGACCTACTAGTGAAACAAAAATAGAAATACAATGACCAAAAAAAAAAATTAAAATTGAGTGATCATTTGAAAAAGTCATATAATTTAGTGATCCCTCAAACTATTACTACAAATTCATAATCTTGAAGTTTATACCAATATGTTTATAGACAACTAACTACTCTAAAATCTTTCTTTAATAATAAAGAAATTAATATCAATGTGTTTTGACTTAGTTAAACTCTTGTTATTATTGAAATATAAGATTGTTGACTTATTATCTTAAGCGGTCTTTTAATTTCATCCATAATTCATAGTCTAATGATAAAATTTCACAATCATATTCCATTATTAGATGTCTTATAACATGTTATAAGTCATAGTGAAAGGTACTCCAAGTGTTTTCTTAACACTTTTCTAAGAGGTGACTCACCTAATAAGCAAATAAATGTATCTTGATGGATTTATCTTAGCATCTTGTAAAGTTAGAGTATGAATACATGATGATCATTAACTTATTTGACCTTTTATAAATGAGCATGTAATGTTTTTTTCTCCATAAATATTATGACTCGTTTGGTTGTTTTCTAATGTGCAATTCTTGAACTACTTAAAATATTTGCCTAACATTCTAATAATGTATGAATGCTTATCCTTAAAGCATAAGGAATCTTCTACATTTCCTTTTCTTTAAAAGTATTCTTAAGGCATTATTTAAGATTACATTGATCTCTTTTAAGTATAAAGGTATCCCTTAATTAACAGTCTTACATGTCATATCTTTAAGAACATTTTTGTTATAGGCCTTTTATGCAATCTAAGAATACTTTGAGAGTAATTGAATTCCTAAGAAAAATGATGCATCTTTAAGATTTTCATCTTAAAATTCCATGCTAGAAATTTCTTGGTTTCTTGCAACATATCTATATTTTTGTTAGCAAGCAATATGTTATTAGCATATAAGACCAAAAAATGTACTTATTCCCATTGAATTTACGGTATACATAATCATTAACTAAATTCATCTAAAAACCAAACTTGTGACACCCGGGGCTGACGAGGACGGGGAGTGATCACCGGTGCCAGAAAGAGCACAGCCAAGGAGCGGCTCTTGGCAGGCTTCTAGGCGAAGGCACACATGAATGAACTGATCCCACACCCGAAAAAGAGGGATCCCGAGATTGTGTAAGGATGGGGTTGCATAGTTGAGTGATTTCGATATTGTGCAGGTATGGGACTGTGCAATCGAGAATAGCTTAAGTGATTAGATAGGTACTATCCATACCAACAAGGTGCACCTACCTTTTCGATGCTCATTCCGTAAGAACTCCATAGTTAAACGTGCTTGACATGGAGCGATTATAGGA
>CANYBF010263930.1:0-24969 GCA_948192965.1 Dalechampia spathulata
AAATGCCATATAGCTTTATATGTCATTTTACGTGCAACCTTGCAACACCAATTCACATGACGCGCTGTGTGCTTACAATTACGCTTGCATGCTTGCCTGCTTAGGACAATTAATTCTAACTAAAATGGTAAAATCGATTTAGGAAACTCATAGAATAAATCTCCACCACCCGAACCCAATCTTTGAAGGGTTTAACTAGCACTCATGCTATGGGTCGGTTGGACCAATCCGGAACCATCCGGTGGCGACTCCTTGACTCTTTTGAGTCTGTATAATTCCCTAAGGGAACCCCTTAGGAAGACTGCGCTTTTGCTCCAAGTGCGGTTCCCAGTCCGTGACTTTCACAAGCCTCACTCTGGGCCCCGGCAGAAATCGACGCTCACACTAACATGTCTGATTACATTAATATTTATAGATTATGGCTTATGAGTTCAGGTTGCTTCTTGAGCCAATATTTTCTAGTGGATTGCCTCTCAGCTTCCCTTACATGCTTGCATAGGGCATCCAACATAGGAGGATTGATGTTGATTTAGAAGCATTGAGGGAGTACCTTAATGAGCTCATTTAAGACCTAGTAAACAAGAATTTCATTAGTACTAAATGAAATGGAACTAGTTTAGAAATTCACTTGAGTAGGAGTGATTAACATTGATTGATATTTACAAATTTAGCCTGAGCCATGGCAAGGCATGCTACTTCCTTGACACGTTAAGGTATTAGCACATAAGGATGAGCGGTACGTGTTGATTGAGTATCTAGAGAGTGTATAATAAACTAGACCTTGGGGCCAGCTAGTTAAATGGATCCTATTGCACCTCCTTGAATGATGTTATAGTCATCCTATGTCAGTGTTGAGCTAGAGATCATAATTGAGCTGACAGCCTTTCTAGGGAGTGATTATCTTTTAGAATATTTGGTAGACTATCAAACCTGCATTCAAGAACTGCTAGAGCCTATAGAGTTATCAACCTATAGAGGATAGGGTGCTAGGGCCAGCGGATCCTAAGGTCGGTCTACTATATCAAGTAGAAGGAGAGGATCCTATGATTCTACCACTATCAAGAGCTCTAACATCCATGGTAGTGCCAAAGGTTAAGGCAGAGAGTCTTAAGGTACATCTAAGCTATGGATTCCCTCAAGGCTTTAATAAGGGGTGACTTTAGTGGCTGCAAAACCCTTATGTGTAGCCATACGATAGAGATGGGTGCCCGCATAAGGTGATGTTTCAGGTGCTTGAAAGAAAGGAGGTTACCTTCATACCTCTGAACACTACCTATGTAAGTAGTACTTCTTGGATTGGTATGCCTTCTAATTCCTATTGAATCTTAATTGTGATGACTTGTGTAGGTGCCTTATGATAATATGGCAGATGTCTCTTATTCACTGACTGGGCTACGATGGCATCACCATACTAAGATGCTAAAGCTATATGTTAGTATGTGTAACCTGTCTTATATAAGATATTCATGCATGTATGCATGACTTATATGCTTATATGATTATGTAGAGCACTATCATGATATGTTTGAGTCACAAGAGGTTTATGTCTAGATGATGAGATAGATAAAGGCTGACATTATTCGTCTAACTAAATGATTGGTGTCATATCCACACACACACAACATCCTTGTATGCATGTATATTATGCATACATTACAATGAAAGATTGATTAATGCATGAAATGCATGAATGTTTTGACATAATGAATGGAAAATGAAATATTATATAGATAGAAGAATTCCATATGGTATGAAATTGATAGAGAAAGAAACAAAAAAAATGAAAAGATGAGTATAGAAGTAATTATGCAATAAAGTTACAAACAGGTATGCTTTTGTTAAATGTCTGGGATGAAGCTCTATGAGGGAAGTTATATATGTAAAGTGATATCTTGGCATGTTTAACATGTTATTATGTGATATAGTATAGGTTAAAGTATGAAACTATAAGTTAAAGTAAAGTTAAAAATAATGGTATGTAAAATTGTAGTCTAGGATACAAACGGTATTTCATGAAAAGGCAAGGGTAAAATTGGAAACTAATATTATGTATGGTTTATGTCCATAACATTATGATGCATGGTAAATGCTTTCTTATGAACTTAGTTATGATGTAAAATAAGTATTAAGTAAAGAAGAAGAAAATAGAATTAAGTAAGGAAGGGTAAGTGGTGTAAGGTGTCATGTTTTAATTGGTTCCTCTTTATTATTATTAAAATATAAGTTTATATTATCATAAGAGAAGAATAAGTCAATTTTTAAGTTCCTTCTTAAGACCATATTTTAACCTTCTTCTTTCATTCTTCTCCCTTGCATCTTATTTAGGGTAAAAACCATTTTCAAGGTTGGATTTCATGATGAATTCAATTTTATGCTTCTTTTTGTATTCTATGTGCTTTAAGTATGTATTTTTCATCTTCTTCTATGTTTTCTTGCACCTTTGATGGAGTGAAAAGTTGCTATAGGGTTTTGATAATTTTATGTAAATGGAATAATTAAAGTGAATGATGAAGTATAAGGAAGCCAAGTGATGAATTTGATGTTGTTTTGCAACTGAATGGAATTTCTGTTTTAGGTGCAAGAAATTTATGTAAATCCCTAATTTGTAACCCTTGAATCAATCACTTTAATTACTATTTAAAGTTTATGAATGATGATTAATGGTAATTCTAATGTTTAGTATGTTTAAATATTGATGGAAGGATGATTATATGTGATGATTGCTTGAATTCAAAGTTGCTACCCGATTTTTCACCTCCTAGGAAATGACCTCTATAATTTGGTTTTAATGTATAACTCATGAAATTTTATATATATATATATATATATATATAATGAATTATGGTGTTAGAATGATAAAAATAAAGTTTGAATGCAATTTGAATGAGTTTGCAGGTTATATGCATAAATGAGTGCAATAGGGGTAGCATGTGTGTATGGTTGTGTAAGGCTGCCTTAAGTTGGGTTTAAATGCATATTTGCTGATAAATTTGACTTAGAAGTGTGTATAACATGTTTATATGTGTGCGTATTTAGTTTGGTAAAAGTTTGAAGTAATTTTTTATGCTTAAAGGAAGAGGTATGCATGATATATGCAAGTGCTTGCTAGAAACAGACTTTAAAGGCAAAGTTAAGGGTTTACGGTAATTGCATTTTGACTGTGTTAATGTTATCAAAAAAAATTTTGTAATATACCATTGGAAATATATTTGAATCTAGTTTTCAATGGTACTAAGCTTGCAAAATTATAAGCTCTTTTGCTAGGTCAAAACAATCATGTCATAAAGACTATTCCATTTGAGCAGAAATAAGGTAGAAAACTTGGATATATTGCCTTTTAAAATTTGACAACTTAAATGAATTTCAAAAATTATAAATGATAGCTCAAATTAAAGCTTATTGAGTCTAGTTTCTATTGGTATATAATGTTCTATGTTTGGAGGTCATTTACATGGTCAAAATGCTCATGTAATAAAGATGGTTACATGAATGTAGAATATATGAATGCATAAATTACATGGACCTTTAAGTACTAATATGATTCACCAAATGAACTTATTTTAAATGCTTAAATGAATGGTTATGTACATACAATTACAAATCCAATGTATGTAAAAATGACTAAATGAATAGTAATCTATAAATAGTATACTTGACCAAATGACTAGTACCTTATTATTCATGGTTTGGTCATTTAAGGAATGAGTGTTTAAGGTATCTAAGCTTAATATTATACCTACCTAAGCCTTAAAACTCACTATTATACTAAATGGATGATGATTTGCTATAAGGACTTAAGTTGGCTTGAAGGCATGTATGACCTTTAATTGTGAAGTGTGAAATGTTGTAAGATAGCATTATATTGATAAGCTTATTATTAATCAAAGTTTAATAGTGGTTACTTATCATGAATGATTATGGATTCTTAAATGATGATAAGTCAAGTACAATATATGAATAACTTTACTAAATGAATATAAAATGGAAATGCTACAAGTTCAACTCACAAAGTTCATACTTCACTTCAGGTATCGATAAGAGCAAAGTGATATCAGGCTTGTACTATTCACTTCATGACCACTTTTAGGGTCTTAAAATAGTGATTTATAACTCATATGATTGTAATATCAACATAATGAGTTTATGATATGAATAGTATCATATGAACATCATTGCATATGATCAGTAAAGTATCAACTATTCATCATGTCATGAATCATACATACATAAAGACATTTATAACATATCATATAGAGGATATGAGAGGGAAGAAAGTGATATACAGAGCAATATTCATTAATAATGTACTAGGTCATACAATTATTATCTATTCCTTTAATGGAATCATACAATATAAGTCCCTATCATGGAACCATAGAGAAATGTTATGTTCCTACGGGAACCAGAGAATGATACAATGCCGGTATATAGAGAAAATAGACCCAGTACAGGATTATACACAATCATACAGAAAAGAAATAAAATATTGTAGGAAAATCAGAGAGAGAATGCAAAGCATGAATGCATTCTCACAGACATACATTATCATTCATATATCATGAAAGTATAGTAGATGAAATGATGAATGCACTGCAATCATGCTTATATAAGGATATACATAAAGTAATGATGTACAAAATAGTATTTGATATTGTTGGTTTATAAAAACATGTTTAGCAGTGGAAGATGAAATTTAAAACTTTTAAAATACATGTCTAACAATGGATCTAGAAATTCTATACATAGAAAACATCACATACAGAGAACATTATACAAAGGAGGTTGAAAAACTTACTTTAAGCCGATCTCCTTCTTTCTTTGTCCTTTTGAAAAGTTGCAGCAAACTTTTCAATCCCCAAGGATAGAGGATCTCCAACCTATCCACACAAGTTAAGAAAATGATTAGTAATCAAATTATTAGTTTTGTTTAGAAACTAGTAAAATAAAACAAAAAATAGAATGGATGAAAAAGATGATTGAATTCAGTTTTCTTCTTGATGTTCTATCAAAATCAAATTATTTTTCTTATTCTTAAGCCTTAAAATACTTAGAAACTAGAAGAAGAAGAGAGGCAGCTAAAATTTTCTTGTCACACAATATTGTTTCACCAAAACATAATGATATAACCCTAATTAGGTTTAGGTTATGTTAAGCTAAGTCATGTGCATGTCACATGCTTCTGGCATGTGATTTGCATGTGACTGACTTAAATTTCCTTCTAAAAGCACATGAAAATCATGTGCACTTCCATTTTATTCATCATACATGAATAAGTTATGTGAAATTCACATTTTGACCATTAAGTCAATTAATTTCGTCAAAAACCTGTATATACCATGCATGTAAAACATGTCATCTTAAATCACTTGTATCTTGAGTTCTACTTATCCGATTTTAGTGATCTAGGCTTCAAATTGAAGCTCTTTTCATGCTCTTTCTAATGAACATGAAAAATCCACGTTATATCATAACCATAAAACATTATTTTACCAATATCCATTCATGATTATCATTTCCTTACTTTTAATGTACGACGTTTTGGGTTCTTGACATGTTGGCAACATATGAACATATTATTAAACTTCATTTAAAAACATCATACATAAATCGTGAGTGGTGTCTAGTAACACATCATGACTGCCCAAATGCCAATAGGTCATTAGTTTGATTACAACTATTCTACATCAGATTCTATACAATAAACTCATTTCACCATCCTTTATCTCATTCAAGTTTAAGTATGGATTAATGTCAACTCAATGCATGATCAAGTATGTTAGATCATGCCCTAAATTTGATGTTTCATGTACCATAATCTTTATTCCTAAAATGCCCTTATGAAACTCATTCATCAATAGGCATCATACTATGGCTAGAGATTCTTGAATAAAGAATATTACATGAATCAATGAGATAAAACCCCTACATTTAATCTGGGGTGGTGAATCCTTTATTGATAAACAAATACCTTTAACTACTTCACATTATGTCCAACCTCCAAGTTATGAATGTCTCTTATGGAGGACTAAAACATAGGAGTCAAAACATAGTAATCCATAATTAAGATAACCTTATTATCTCAAGTCTTAAAGATACTTGCACTATTAATATGAGTGAGATATGTTTCACAAACATAGATAAATTATCCATATGAAATCTCACTGGCAAGGCCTCCAATGAGTCAGTCCTCCACTACTCATCCACATGTTCACTTTAGATAACTCTTGTCATGATGAATGAGAATCCTCTTTTAATGAAGTATAACATGTACTGATCTTAACCGTATTAATAATATCCATTCTTATTAATACATTGATCAAGGACAATTTAGATATTAAACATTTGCATACAATAAGAATCTCATTTCATAAACTACTTTATGAATTCCTTTGTACTATTCTAATATCTTGGAATTCATTATTTAGTTAATAACTTATCGAGAAAACTGAATAATGAATAATGCCTCTTATTGATAAATGGTTCAATATCAAATTACAATGAAACATGATGCTCTAGAGCATGCACTAACAAACTCCCACTTGTGCTAAAGCCAATCATACATAAACTTCAATCCCATAGAAGTTACATACTTGTCATGCTTGCTCTGTGTCAATGCCTTAGTGAGAGGGTCTGCTACTTCTGCTCTATAGGAATTTTGTTAACCTCTACTTCTCCTCTACCAATGATCTCCCTAATCAAATGGTATCTCCTGAGTACATGTTTGCTCTTCTGATTAGATCTGGGCTCCTTTGCTTGGGCTATTGCTCCATGGTTATCATAAAATAGAGGAATAGCTTTTGCACTATAAGGAACCATACCAAGTTTATTAATGAACTTCCTTATCCACATAACTTCCTTTACTGCGTCTGATGCAGCTATGTACTCTACCTCCATCGTGGAATCTGTTGTGGTCTCTTGTTTAGAATACTTCCAAACAACTACACCACCATTCATCATGAACACATAACCTAATTGAGATTTGCAATTATCTTTATTAGATTGGAAACTTGCATCTGTATACCCAGTTAATTGTAAATCCCCTTCTCCATATACTAAGAACATATCCTTAGTCCTTCTCAAGTACTTGAGGATATTCTTGATAGCTGACCAGTGTTCCTCTCTATAATTAGATTGAAACCTGCATGTGACGCTCAAGGAGAATACCATATCTGGTCTTGTACATAACATAGCATATATTATGGATCCAATTGCTAATGTATATAGAATCCTAGTCATACGATCATTCTCATATTGTGTCTTATGACACCATGCTTTAGAAGGATATTTCCCATGTACCATGGGTATATTACCCTTCTTTGAAAGATCCATACTAAACCTCTTTAGCACCTTTTCTATGTAAGTAGACTGTAAAAAATCTATAAGCCTTCTTGATCTATCTCTATAGATCCTTATACCTAAAATATAAGCAGCTTCTCCAAGGTCTTTCATGGAGAATTATTTGGATAACCAAACTTTAACACTCTGTAAAAATAAGACATCATTCCCTACGAGTAATATGTCATCTACATATAACATAAGGAAAGCAATTGCACTCCCACTAGTCTTCTTGTAAACACATGGTTCATCAATGTTTTGAATGAAGCCAAATTCCTTAACTACTTCATTAAAATGTATGTTCCAGCTCCTTGATGCTTGCTTCAATCCATAAATGGATCTTTGAAGTTTGCATACCTTATCACTATCTTTGGATATAAAACCATCAGGTTGTGTCATGTACACTTCCTCAAGCAAATTTCCCTTAAGGAAAGTTGTTTTTTACATCCATTTGCCATATTTCATAATCAAAATGAGTAGCAATAGCAAGTAACATTCTTATGGATTTAAGCATAGCTACTGGTGAGAAAGTTTTATCATAATCAATTCATTATTTCTGACAATAACCCTTTGCCACCAAGCGAGCTTTATAGGTAACCACATTACCATCCATGTTTGTCTTCTTCTTGAAGACCCACTTGCACCCAATAGGTTTTATCCCCTCAGGTGGATCAACCAAAGTCCACACTTGGTTCTCTGACATGGAATCCATTTCAGACTTCATGGCCTTCAACCATAAGTCATATTCTAAACTTTTCAAAACTTCATCATAGTCTATGGGCTCTTCATTCTCAACTAGTAAGACTTCTTTATTATCATGAACAATGAATCCATACCTCCCTGGCATAGTTCTTATTTTAGTTGAGCGTCTGGGAGCTTATGTTTCCATAGGTTCTAACTCTTCATTAGTAGGATCAATCAGTTGATCTGCTTCATCTTGTGATGATTAAACTTCATCAAAATCAATCTTACTCCCATTTTCTCCTTTTAGAAGAAATTCTTTCTCTAAGAAAACAACATGCTTTGAAATAATCACTTTTTGTTCTAAAGGAAGATAGAAGTAATATCCTATGGTTTCTCTAGGATATCCCACAAAATAACATTTATCAGATTTTGCCTCAAGCTTGTCTGATATTGTCCTTTTAACATAAGAATGACAACCTCACACCTTCAAATAAGATAAGATGGATTTCTTGTTATACCATATTTCATATGGTGTAACTTCAATCGATTTTGATGGTACTCTGTTCAAAATATGAACAGCAGTATCCAGTGCATAACCCCAAAATGATTTGGGTAATTCTGTAAGGCTCATCATGGAACAAACCATATCTAATAAAGCTTAATTCCTCCTTTCAGATACACCATTATGTTGAGGTATATAAGGAGGTGTCCATTGAGATAAAATCCCATTATCTCTGAGATGTTCAAGAAACTCTTGGCTTAGATATTCACCACCTCAATCAGAATGAAGTGTTTTGATAGTCTTACCAAGTTGTTTCTCTATTTTATTTTTGAGTTCTTTGAACTTCTCAAAAGCTTCAGATTTATGCTTCATTAAGTACAAACATCCATATCTAGAATAATCATCTATGAATGTAATGAAGTAGCTGTATCCACCTCTGGCATGTATAGACATAGGACCACATACATCTGAATGTATGAGTTCTAGTACCCCTTTAGCTCTTTCACCTTTTCCTTTAAAAGATGATTTTATCATCTTGCCTAATAAAGAAGATTCATATGTTTCATAAGATTCATAGTCAAATAAACCCAAGTTGCCTAGTTTGTGCAACTTGGACATGCTAGTGCTGTTTATATGCCCTAGACGACAGTGCCATAGAAAAAGTGGATTAAGAGTATCAACTTTGATTCTCTTAGTTTGAACCTTGCAAATAAGGTCTGTATTATTCAATATATAAATTCCATTCTCAACATTTGTAGAACAGTAAAATATACCATCTTTAAACATTGAACAACCATTGTTATTAATGGAAAAATTAAATGCTTGTTTAACAAGACAAAATACTGAAATAAGGTTGTTATTTAATTTGGAACAAAATAACAATTATTGAGTTCTAGTTTTAAATCAGAAGCTAAGTGTAAGATATAGGTTCCTACTTCTAATGCAGCAATTTGTGCTCCATTAGTAACTTTGATATCTGTATCACTCCTACTTAGCCTCCTTCTACTGACTAGCCCCTGTAAATCATAACAAATGTAAGATGCACAACCAGTATCTAATACCCAACTCTTATTACTAGAAATAGCATTAGAGTTAACCTCAATCATAAATGTACCTTTAACATCAATCACAAATGTACCTAAAGAAGAAGAACGATTCTTCTTTACTAGCTCTAGGTACTCCTTATAGTTTCTCTTCCAATGCCCATCCTTATTGCAATGGAAGAAAATACCGTTGGGGGGTTTCTCTGCAGCTTTCTTACCTTTACCACCTTTGGTCTTTTAAGGCTGGCTTCTTCCCCTTCTTCTTGGTTGTGCCTTTCTTCTTGGCAAGCCTAGGAGAACTAACTATCAGTACTGCTTTAGCACTCTTCTTATTAGCTTCTTAAGCGTACTTTAATAAATTGATAAGCTCAACAATGGTAGTTTCTCCCTTATTCATTTGACAGTTAAGCATAAACTATGCATAACTATCAGGTAGGGATTGTAGAATAAGGTTAATTGCTAGCTCTTATTTTAGTCCAAAACTAAGACCCTCTAGCCTCTGTATGTAGCCATGCATCTTAATGCCATGAAGGACTACTGATGACCCCTCTACCATCTTGCACCTAAAGAGAGCCTTTGAGAGCTCAAATCTCTCAATCCTTGCTTTTTCCGTAAAAAGTGTTTTAAGATAAGTAGTTATAGTACAAGAGTTCATAGTCTCGCATTACTTCTGGAGATCATTCTCCATAGCTCCCAACATAATACTGCTAACCATCTCATCCTCTTGCTTAAACTTGTTGTAAGCATCTCTAACTTCTTCAGAGGAGTTAGCTACAGGAGTGCATGGATATGCTCGATCCAGTACATGGGCTATTTATTTACCTTTCAAAAATATTTTGATTTGGTGAATCCAGTCTATGTAGTTGGATCCATTTAGCTTATGTTTGAGAATTCTACGAAGATCAACTTTTCTTAACATTTTAGAAAAATTTGGAGAAAAGGAAGAAATAATGTGTCATTGAAAACATCATGTATTTTTAAAAAAACATAATAAGGTCTTTTATTAGTTTTATCTCCCACTATTTTATTACGAACTAATAACCCTCAACTACTAATCCGAAAAGGTCATGCTTTACCCTCCTTAGTGGGTCAGTATCCAATGACCATTAAGCCCAATCTTGAGTATGCTCAATAAACTGGAAATTAATGTTAATAAGTAGACATCTCTCATGTCAATCATATCTCTATATGACTACTGAATCATTGGGTTATCAACTTATTATGATACTTATGTTATCACATATAACATAATTCCCCAAACTGGCTTATAAAACATTTTACCTTACGCATGCCCAACAAATAAAACATTTTATTTAAATCTGGCCCATTTTTTAAAACTTGGATATACCTTATGTAAAACAAGCTTGAGTATGCCCAACAACCTGAATGACAAGAAGCCCTCCACTCTTATCTTAGAAAATGAAAAGCCTTAGATTTATATTCCTTTGAGGGATTTATTTCCTTTTATATCATTAAAAACATTTAATGTGGGTATGTGCAATTAGTGCACTATGCATGGTCCTGGCTCATGCATGCTATGACATGCTCATGTAACTCATACATACATCATTATAATAATTTATAATATGATGATTATGAACTTCTAAGTCTATGGTGAAACCTAGGTTATGCATGATTTTACAAACCCCAAAATTTTGAAATAATACTAATCTATTACAAATTTTGCATTGGAGTTCCACTTTTGGTCACACCTTTGTCCCTTTGCTCCTTTCACCTCTTTTTTATATCTTTTACATCCTATGTAATCTAATTAAAAATTTCAATAGTAGAAATGCCAAGTTACATTTGGGGGGAGTAGATGAGAAGAGAAGTACAAAAAGATTTTAAGGAAAGGCAGGACTCGCAGGCCTTATTTACCAAAATGCATAAAATGATGCATATGCTCAATCACATTGGGCTAATTCCATAATCACCATCATGCCAATTATCCATCCATTCATTCAAACTAAATAATCTTCTCATAATGTTATTTCAATTTTCAAATTTTAAAATTCAAACAAATTTTACCTTTTAAAATGGTTATTTGGCTTGCATTTAAAAAATATGGTTTAGATGTTTTGAATTCTAATTGAATAAATTATTTATTAAATTAAATAATCATCCACTAGTAATATATTAATTATTTAATCACACTTTAAATATTAATATATCACTTAGAAAACAAAACAAAAGTTAAAAACAACAAGAATTCTTATCATGCTCAAATTGCTCCTTTTAAGAGTTTTAATTCAAATAAAATACTTATTAATCTCAAAAATTAATGAAATTTCATTTTGAAAAACTTTAATATGTCAAGAACATTAAAATACCTGAATTAATGAAAAACATGAGCAATTAATATTGGAAAAATCAAAAACACTAAAATTGGATTTCCTATGTGCATATGAACTTGATTTTCACAAAATTACATCCAAATTGAAACAAAATTCATTCAAAATGCACCAACATCAAGTTAACACAATAAATAATCAAGTAATAAAATTAAGAATAACACAAAAAAATCCATTCAGGTTTTCAATAGAAGCATGCGCAACATATAAATTTTTATCTCATAACATTTCCACATATGTATCCAATTGTTTTTAATAAAAACTAAGTTAATTCAATGAAGAATAAGTGGTTAAAATTTTAAATCAAAATTCAAACATTAACTTCTTCAAAACTAGAAAAAACCAAAGCCATAATGAGTGAAAAATGAAATCTCATATGTTCTATGCATAGATTGCAAACCAAATCGCTTTGATACCACTGTTGGTTTATAAAAATGTGTTCAACAGTGGAAGATGAAATTTAAAACTTTTTAAATACACATTTAAAAATGGATCTAGTAATCCTTTACATAGAAAACATCATATACAGAGAAGATTATATAAAGGAGGTTGAAAAACTTACTTTAAGCCGATCTTCTTCTTTCTTTGTCCTTTTGAAAAGTTGTAGCAAACTTTTCAATCCCCAAGGATATAGGATCTCCAAACTATCCACATAAGTTAAGAAAATGATTATTAATCAAATTACGAGTTTTTTTAGATACTAGTAAAACAAAATATAAAACAGAATGCATGAAGAAAGATGATTGAATTCGGTTTTCTTCTTGATGTTATATCAAAACCGAATTGTTTTTCTTGTTCTTGAGATTCAAAATACTTAGAAACCAGAAGGAGAAGAGAGGTAGCTAAAATTTTCTTCTGTCACACAATATGTTTTCACTAAAACATAATGATATAACCCTAATTAGGTTTATGTTATGTTAAGTCAAGTCATATGCATGTCACATGCTTCTGGCATGTGATTTACATGTGACTAACTTAAATTTCCTTCTAGAAGAACATGAGAATCATGTACACTTTGATTTAATTCATCATACATGAATAAGTTATGTGATATTCACGTTTTGACCATTAAGTCAATTAATTTCATCAAAAACCCGTATATACAATGCATGTAAAACATGTCATCTTAAATCACTTGTATCTTGAGTTATACTTATCAACTTTTAGTGATCTAGGTATCAAATTGAAGCTATTTTTATGACCTTTCTAATGAAAATGAAAAATCTAGGTTATATCATAACTAAAAAACTATTATTTTACTAATATCCATTCATGACTATCATTTCTTTACTTTTAGTGCGCGACCTTTTGGGTTCTTGACATGTTGGCAACATATGAACATATTGTTAAACTTCATTTAGTAAAATCATATATAAATCATGAGTAGTATCTAGTCACACATCATAACTACCCAAATTCCAAGAGGTCGTTAGTTTGACTACAACCCTTCCACATTAAATTCCATGCAATAAACTCCTTACACCATCCTTTATCTCATTCAGGTTTGAGTATGGATTAAGGTCAACTCAATACATGATGAACTGTGTTAGATCATGCCCTAAATTTGATATTTCATGCATCATAATCTTTATTCCTAAAATACCCTTATGAAACTCATTCATTAATAGGCATCACACTTTGGCTAAAGATTCTTGAATAATGAATATTACATGAATCAATGAGATAAAACCCTTACATTTGATCTGGGGTGGTGAATCCTTTATTGATAAAATAAATACCTTCAACTACTTCACACTATATCCAACCTCAAAGTTATGAATGTCTCCTATGGAGGAATAAAATATAGGAGTCAAAACATAGTGATCCATAATTAAGATAACCTTATTATCTCAAGTCTTAAGGATACTTGCACTATTAATATGAGTGAGATATGTTTCACAAACATAGATCAATTATCCATATGAAATCTCAATGGCAAGGCCTCCATTGAGTTAGTCCTCTACTACTCATCCATATGTTCACTTTAGACAACTCTTGTTATGATGAATGAGAATCATCCCTTAAGGAAGTATAACATGTGTTGATCTTAATTGTATTAATAATATCCATTCTTATTAATACATTAATCAAGGACAATTTAGATATTGAACATTTGCATACAATAAGAATCTTATTTTTAAAACTACTTTATGAATTCCTTTGTATTGTTCCAATATCTTAGAATTCATTATTTAGTTAATAACTTACCGAGTAAACTAAATAATGAATAATGCCTCTTATTGATAAATGGTTCAATATCAAATTACAATGAAAAATGATGCTATAAAGCATACACTAACAGATACCGATAAAGTTATAGTGGATTCTTTAATTGCATTTATTCCTATCTTTGCATAATTTGTTATATATGTCAATTATAACAGCTATTAAGTGATGTAAAATGACATGATATAATACAGTTATAATGTTTAATGATAGTTTGTGATGTTTGAACTTTAATATATTCTTTATGATATGTGCTCATGTTATTTACTCATTTTATAGCACCACTGAGTTTTATACTCAGCGTTTGTCATTTGATGAATGCATGACTAGAACCGTCAAGAGAGAATTTAAGAGGAACGATCTTCAATCAAGAGAGATTGCAATTTTAAAGAATCTCATTCTCAAAGTAGTTTGGACCAATGTAACATATTCTATAATGTCTTTGTATATGCGACTTATTATATTAACCTTAGCGGCAGTAATACGTCTATTGTGAATGTTGGTTGTGTAATATCAATACCACCTTATTATGTGAAATTAAATATACAACCATATAATGTATGAATGATGGATTTAACACTATGTATGTCTAATACGATGATATGTGATAATTTATTTACGTATGAATACTATAGTAATTTACTATAGTAGAGACATTGTAGCAGTTGCTGTGGTAGTGGTACTGTAGCAATTCACTGTAGCAACCGTAAAAAAAATTGTATCCATCCCTTATGGAATAATTAATGATTTCCTTTCTTAGGGGATTATTAACTATTCTACGGGAGCATGTTACCCCAGATTTAGGTGTGACATGTTTTAGTGGTATTAGAGCTAAGGTTAACTGACGTATAATTATTGCATGTATGACTACTGCCTAAGGTTAATGAGTTACATAATAGGAGTATTGTTAGTCCTTACTGCTGCTAACTATTTTTATCCATGTGTATGTTTATATATTAAACATTATGACAAATAGAGCAATTATATTAGAAGAGGAAGGTGGGGGCAACTTCAACCCACAAGAAGGCGCAACAAAGGCTGGTGAGAGGGTGGAGGTTCAGCAGGGACCTGTTAAATAGGGTGAATTAAGAGAGAGGTTACCTCCTACAAAATAACTAGTTGCATCTATTGTTGATCTTATAGCTATATAATTTGCTTAGTTCCTTAGATATTTACAAGGATAGATTCCTATAGTGGTTCTAGCTCTACCTTCAGTAGTGGTTAGCGATATATAGAAGAAAGATTTCAAGAAGTTAAGAGCATAAAGGGCTATTAATTTTTCTAGGAATACTGATCCGTATGTTGCTGAGATGTGGCTTGAGAGGACCAAGAGGGTTTTCCAGCAGTTAGATTATCCAGGTTCAGTGAAGTTTGAGTATATTAATTCTCTACTTTAAGATGACACATATGAGTGGTGGAAGACTATTCCACAAAGCATAGTTGATCCACCAGTGTTGACATGGGGTAATTTTCAAAAGGAGTTTAGATAGAAGTACGTACCCTCGACATATACAGATCAAAAATTGCATAAGTTCCTCAACTTAAAATAGGGGAACATGTTTGTGGTAGAGTATGAATGGGAGTTCACTAGACTGGCTTATTATGCTATAAGTATTCTTACCATGGGATGGGATAGATGTAAAAGGTTTGAACAGGGACTGACTCCTTGGATTAGAGTAATAGTATAGGGTTTCAACTAGGAAGATTTCTCTACTTTGATGGCTAATGATTTAAATCAAGAGCATACCATCAAGGAGGAGGAAGGTGTTAAAGCCAAACAGTTTTGGAGATGTTTTCAGAGAGTGAGTTCATCATTCTATAAATAGAAGAGAGGCAAGTTTGGAGGCTCCTTTATAACTTGATCAATGTGATCTAGACCACCATAACCTCATCAAGAACAAAGTGAGAGGATTATAGGTCATGGTAGTTCAAGATTTGGAATAAGCCAGTGCCATATTTATAGTCGTACTCATTATGGTGCTTGTAGAGTTAGTATAAATTTGTGCTATAGATGTGATGGTATGACACATTTTGCACGAGACTACACTATACATTGAATTATGGTAGTACATGTAGTGTCTGAAGGTGGGTCATATCAGTAGAACCCACTACCTAGATCTATTTCCAGTGCTTCCTAGAGTGGAGATCGTAGTAGAGGTTGAGGTCATAATAGCGGAGGTGGAGGTAATAGTCAGGGATCAGTGAATCAGTTAGTTGGGGCTTTTACCAGAGTTTATAGTTTGAGATAGAGAGATGACTTGCAAGCCACTGATATTATTATTGGTAATTTTCTTATCTCTAATCATGATGTTTTGGTATTATTTGACCCAAGATCTTCACACTCATACATAAGTACTGAGTTTGCATGATTGCTTGATATCAGATGTGAGGGCTTAGGATATGATATTATAGTTTCTTGTCCTTTAGGTAAAGATATAATAGTTAATTGGATTTATAGGCAATGCCCTTTGGTTATCTTGGGTAAGCATTTTTCATCTCATTTAGTAAAGCTGCCTTTTTAGGAGTATGATATCATTCTGTGGATGGATTGATTGTCCAAGTATCAAGCTATCATGGATTGTAAACAAAAGGCAGTGATACTTAAGCATCCAAAGTATGCTATGATAAAGATACAAGGTAATATACCATCAGTGACTACTAGTTTGATTTTGGCAACAAAGGCATAAAAATCATTATTGTAGGGATGTGAAGCTATATTAGCCCATGTTATAGATATGAGATTGAAAGGGGTACAAATATCAGAGATACCAATAGTATATGATTTTCTAGATGTGTTTCCAGATGAGTTGCTAAGGTTGCCACCAGAGAGAGAAATCGAGTTTGAGATAGAAACTTTTCAAGTACAGAGCCTATTTCTATTACACCTTATAGGATGACACCTATAAAATTAAAAGATTTGAAGACTCAGTTATAAGAATTATTAGACAAAGGTTTTATTCGTGAGGTGCACCAGTGTTATTTATGAAGAATAAAGACAGTACTATGAGATTATGCATTGATTACAGGCAGCTGAATAAAGTAACAATCAAGAACAAGTATCCTTTACCTAATATTGATGATTTCTTTGATCAGTTAAAAGATGCGACCATATTTTCAAAGATAGATTTGAGGTCTAGTTACCATCAGCTTCAGGTAAAGGAGAGTAGTATTCCAAAGATAGCTTTTCAGACATGGTGTGGTCATTATGAATTTTTGGTGTTGCCATTTGATTTAATTAATGCACTTATAACATTTTATAATGTTGATGAACACTATATTCAAAGAGTACCTAGATCAGTTTATGATTGTGTTTATCGATGATATATTGGTTCATCCAAAGAGTTGAAAAGAGCATGATGAACATTTGAGAATTGTATTACAGAAGATGCGGGAAAAATAATTATATGGCAAACTATCAAAATATGACTTTTGATTGGAATAGGTGACCTTTCTTGGGCATGTGATTTCAGCATAAGGTATTAGAGTTGATCCTAATAAGATTGAATCAGTGGCTAATTGGCAGACTCCATGAAATGTTAATGAAGTCTATAGTTTCTTGGGTTAGGCTGGTTATTATAGAAGATTTATGAAAGGGTTTTTGATGATTGCTACACCACTTACTACATTATTAAGGAAAGATGTTCCATTTGAATGGATAGATAGATGCCAAAGAAGTTTTAATGGTTTAAAAGAATGTTTGACACAAGCTTCAGTGTTGACTTTACCGACATTTGAAAAAGATTATGTAATATACAATGATGCTTCACTAAATGGGTTAGGTTGCATACTAATACAAGAACGAAAGGTAATTACTTATGATTTGAGACAATTGAACCCACATGATAAGAATTACCCTACCCATGACTTAAAGTTAGCTACAATTATGTTTGCTTTGAAGATCTAGCGACATTATTTGTATGATGAGAAATACTACATTTATACAGATCATAAGAGCTTGAAGTATCTAGGAATATAAAAGGAACTAAATTTATAATAAAGATGATGGATAAAATTAATTAAGAACTATGATCATTAGATAGACTACCATCCGTGAAAGGCTAACTTATTGGCTAATGCTTTGAGTTAAAAGATATTTGCTATGTTACAACAATGACCAGTGATGCTGGTGCAAGAGATTCTATGACTGAATGCTATACTGACAGTGTGACTAGATTAGGTCTTAGCTGAATTATAATTACAAGTAAATCCAAATTTGAATGATAAGATTAAAGAGTGTATGGTACATAATAAGGAACATCAAAAGCAATTGCAAAAAGTGCAAGCTGGTGATACTACTATTTTCACATTGGCTAAAGATAGTAGATTGAAGCATGGTACATGATTATACATACTAGTTAATGAAGATCTGAAGAAGAAAATTCTGGAGGAAACCAATAGTTTAAGATATTCATATCACCTAGGGAGTATAAAGATATATCAAGGTTTGAGACAACAGTATTGGTGGGTTGGTATGCAGAAAGACATAGCAGAGTCCATGGATTGATGCTTAGTATGTCAACGGGTGAAGGTAGAACACCAAGTACCTGTGAGATTACTTAATCCTTTGCTTATGCTAGAATGAAAGTGGGATCGTGTAACGATGGATTTTGTAATAAGTCTACCTTTGACACAAGCTAAGCATGATGTTGTATGGGTTATAGTAGACAGATTGACAAAGATAGCCCACTTCTTACCTGTGCAGATGGACTACGGATTAGTGAAGTTAGCAAACTTATATTTGCATGAGATTGTATGATTACATGGTATACATTGTATCAAATTAAGATTCTCGATTTACATCTCAATTTTGGTAGAGTTTCTAGAATACATTAGGTACCAAAGTACATTTTAGTACTGCTTTTCATCCACAGATAAATGGGCAATCATAGAGAGTAATTCAGATTTTACAGGATATACTTTGGGCATATGTACTTGAATGGAAAGGTAACTAGGATACATACTTACCATTAATTGAATTTTCATATAATAATAGCTACCAGTCTAGTATACAGATGGCTCCTTATGAAGCTTTGTATGGCAAAAGATGTAGAACTCCTTTACACTAGAATGAAGTTGGGGAAAGAAGATTGGTAGGACTTAAATTGGTACAACAAGCTGAAGAGCAAGTAAAATTGATTAAAAGTCAACTAAAAGTAGCTTTAGATAGATAAAATTAACATACTCCATAGTGTCTTCGTACATGCGACTTATTATATTAACCTTAGTGGCAGTAATACTTCTATTATGAATGTTGGTTGTATGTAATATCAATACCACCTTATCGTATGAAATTAAATATACAACTATATAATGTATGAATGATAGATTTAAAACTATGTATGTCTAATATGATGATATATGACAATGTATTTATGTATGAATACTATAGCAATTTACTATAGTAGAGATATTGTAGTAGTGGTACTGTAGCAATTCATTGTAGCAACTGTAAAAGAAAAATTGTATCAATCCCTTATGTAATAATTAATGATTTCCTTTCTTAGGGGATTATTAACTATTCTACGGGAGCATGTTACGCCAGATTTGGGTGTGACAGTTGGCGTGCTACAACATTGTTATGAAGTCTCTTAGTCCCAGCTCAGAGGAGGATCAGACTGGCAATGCTGATGATGGTTAGTGATCTGATGCCAACCTCCACAACATTACTTCTCATCTCTTATCTTATGTACTAGGATAAAAGAGTAGGATTTGATGTGTGTCAATTTGCATGATTGTTCTAGCAGTTTTAGTTAGTTTTAATGTTCCAATTATTATGGTTCGGCTTTGAATTAGTAGAATTTGATGATTTTGTTGAAGTGTGTAGCAATAGGGAAGCAACCAAAGAGAAGTGAAGAGTTTTGGGGTATTTCAAGTCAAGTCACGATCGTGACAAAAAGAATGCAAGGAAGTTACCTCTAAGCAAGTCATCATCGTGACATTCAAAGTCACGATCATGACAGAAGTTAAACTAAGAGGAGTAGAGCCAAACCAAGTCAAGTCACGATCATGACATTCAAAGTCATGATCATGATAGAAGGATTGAAGCCCGAGCATATTCAAGCAAGCAAGTCATGATCGTGACTTCTCAATTATGAGCCATTTAAAGTACAAAATCTGTAAAAGATTGAGGGGAAAAAGGGATCCATGGGGGGAACAAAGACAAAAAGCTTTAATGGAGACCTCATGGGCAAAGAAATCAACAAGATGGGCAAAAATGCAAACAAATTGGAGTTAAAGCTGGAGGACCCCCACTCAAAGCATAAAAAGAGGATGGCATCTAAGGATAAAGCATTCACCATCTACACCAGCAGCTTCTGGATCTTTCTGAAAATTTTATATAGTGTTCTTCTTTATTCTTCATTTTCTTCTTGTATCATCTTTCTCATCCATGAGTGGCTAAGTACTTTATATAGGATTTGATTTCTAAATCCCTTTTGGGATAACTGTTGTGTTTGTGCTTGTTAATATTGCTATGAATGTTTAAATCTAAAGTTTGATTTTAGGAACAAACCTCTGTTGTATAATTACAACGAGAGTTGGATTATAGAATGCTTGTTCATTGTAAGATGTTCAAATCTAAAGGTTTTCTAATTAATAACTTAAGCTCTGTGATTGCAGCGAGACTTAGATCGTGGAAAGCTTACACATTCTGGTTAGTGTAGTGTGTGAGAGAGATCTTCATGTCTCTAATCCCTGTATGATTGCTAGATAGTCTCCCTAATTAGAGGACCTTGATTATGACTAAGGAATTCTGAAGATTAGAGTGAGGTTTAGTTGATTTCACCTCGAGAGAGGGAATTTGATGTTGTGGGATATCTTGGGTAGCAATAACCACATGTGTGGTTATCCTAACTTAGTGACGATGATTTCAAGTCCTATGTTTAACATCAACTGTTTTACTCTTTAATTCAAATCCATTTTTATCTTTCTACTTATATGTCTTTGCAACTATCTACTTCCAAAACACTAACCTCTTATTCTCGCCTAAACAAACCGAAAATCTAAGTCATGGTGGATAAATCACTAAATCCTCGTGGGATTGATATCTTACTACAGCAATCTATATACTTGCAGTGAAGTAGTGAATAAAACTACTGTCATCACAGAAGCGATCAAGTTTTTGGCACCGTTGTCAGGGATTTACATGTTTAACGTCACTACCAAGAGAGTAAAGTTTGATTTAATCACTTTTTATAATTTTTGTTTGCTGAGTTGTGTAGGTGTATGAGCAGGAGAACCAAGAACTCTCAATCAGTAGTTGTAGAAGCTAGCAAAGATCCAACAAGGTTTGAAAGAGAAAACTGAAGAATTGCTCAAGACAGAGTTATGCAGCAAACTATAGCAGAAATGGCAGAAGAACATAGAACTCTGATGGATGTGGTCAAACCTGGTTTCTATGCTAACCAACAAAGCATCATGAGACCAGCAATTGCAGCCAACAATTTTAACATCAAGCCAGCTCTACTGCAGATGTTGCAGTCTTCGGTACAGTTTTTTAGTTTACCAAATAAGGATCCCAATGCTCATATCTTAAATTTTCTAAAGATTTGTGATACCTTCAAGTACAATGGGGTGACAGAGGATGCTATAAGGCTAAGGCTATTCCCATTTATGCTGAGGGATAAAGCAAAGGTTTGGCTGAATTCATTGACCCCGAGGTCAATTACAACTTGGGACCAGCTTATGCAAGCATTTTTTGCCAAATACTTTCCTTTGGAAAAGACTGTAAAGATTATCAAGGAGATCACCAACTTCGAGCAAATGGATAATGAGTCCCTATATGAAACATGGGAAAGATTCAAAGAGCTACAAAGGAAGTGCCCTCACCACAATTTACCAAGGGAGTTACTACTCTAAACATTTTACAATGGAGTGAACACCACAACCAGAGGGACCATTGATGCAGCAGCTGGAGGGTCCCTAATGAAAAAGACGATAGAGGCAGCATATGAACTATTGGAGGAAATGGTAGCTACCAGTGCACTTTGGGCATCGGGCAGGTCTAGAACAGTAATTAAAGAACAAAAATGAGTTTTGTCACTTGATGTTGTTAGTGCTTTGCAGGCTGAAGTTGCAAATTGACTAAGCAAATCAGCAACCTATCAAAAGTATCCAATTCATGTGAGCTGTATGGACAAGCAGGACATTCAGTTAATGAATGTAATGCATGTGAAGCCATGGAACAGGTTAGCTTTGTGGGCAATATACCACACTCCATGGGAAGGCAAGGTAACAATCCTTACTCCAATACATATAATCCGGGATGGAGAAACCATCCAAATTTTTCTTGGAGTAATAATGCAAGAAATGTGCAAAAGCCATAGCAACCAGCTCCTCCTCAGCAAAACAGTTTCAAATCAAAAATGAAGAAGTTTATAGAGACGCTGGGAACCAAACTGATGAACCAGGAGGAAACACAGAAGAGAATGGAGGCTAAGTTTGATCAAATAACAAAGAACCATTCCTCATCTATCCACAACCTAGAAGTGCAAGTGGGGCAGTTGGCAATAGCAATAGCACAAAGGAACCTTGGAGGACTTCCAAGCAATACCGAGCCAAACCCTAAGGAGCAAGTTAATGCAATTCAGCTAATAAGTGGTAAGAAGCTTGTCAGTAAAGGTAAAGAGCCTGCTAACATTGATGTTGAGTACAAGAATAAGGAAATGAAGAAGAACAGAAGTGAAGCAGGAACTTCACGTTCTGAGACAGAAGGAGGCCTCTTTCATGATCGTGACATTGAAAGTCACGATCATGACTTTGAGGCCAAGAAAAGAAAAGAGAGGGAACAAGGGCCAGGTAAGTATATACCACCTATACCATTTTCGCAAAGGTTAATACAATCAAAGGAAAATGAAAAATTTACTGCATTTGTGGAAAAATTAAAAAAATTGAGAATTAATGTAACTTTTGTTGAGATGATTCAAGATATTCCAAAATATGCAAAATTCTTAAAGGAAATCCTAGCACATAAGCGTACGATTAATGACACATAATTGAGCTCACTAACTGGGAACTGTAGCTCAATTTTATCAAGCAAAATTCCATCCAAGTTGCAGGATCCCAACAGTTTCACCTTAACATGTAAAGTAGGGGATATGGTTTTCAACAAATGTTTGTGTGATTTAGGTGCAAGTATCAAATTGATGCCATATGCCATTTTTCAGAAGCTAAGGATTGGAGAAATCAAGACCACATCAATGGTAATACAGCTAGTGGATCAATCGGTGAAAACATTATTTGGGATCATTGAGGACGTGCTAGTTAAAGTGGACAAATTCATCATTCTAGTGGACTTCATGGTGCTGGATTACAATGAGGATGTCAACTGCCCCCTGATTCTAGGAAGACCTTTCCTGAACACTGGAAGAGCATTAGTGGATGTGCATACAGGAAAAATCACTCTCTGGATTAGTGAAGAGTGGTTAGAGTTCAGTATGAAGAAGGCAATGAAACAGCCAATGGAAGGTGAGGTGTGCATGAAAGTAGACATAATTGATGAATGCATGTCCACTGTCATGAATGAGGAAGTGCAGAATGTCACAATAGTAGAGGAGCTCAAGATAGTAGGTAAGGAAGACAAGTTGCTGACCTTGGTGCAGGAAGACAAATTGCTCAAGATGGTGTGAAAGCACATTCGAGCTTTGGGATGGTAGCTATCAGACATTAAGGGAATCAGCCCGAACATGGTCATGCACAGGATCAACCTAAAAGAGGACAGCAGGCCTATTCGTGAGAGGCAAAGGAGACTCAACCCCAACATGTAAGAAGTTGTAAAAAAGGAGGTAATCAAGCTGCTGGATGCAGGTATTATCTATCCTATATCTAATAGTGAATGGGTGAGTCCTGTCCAATGTGTGCCTAAGAAAGGAGGCATGACCATGATAGAGAATAATAAGAAGGTGTTGCTGTCAACTAGGACAGTGACTGGCTAGAGAATATGTATTGACTATAGAAAGATGAATACTACCATTAGGAAAGACCACTTCCCTTTGCCCTTTGTTGATCAAATGATAGAAAAGATAGCAGGTCACTCTTTCTATTGTTTCCTTGATGGTTAATCGGGATACAATCAGATTTTCATATATCCTCAGGACCAAGAAAAGACTACTTTCATATGTCCCTATGGCACTTTTGCTTACAGGTGTATGCCTTTTGGTTTATGTAATACGCCCGCTACTTTTCAGCGATGTGTAATTGTTATTTTTGCTAACATGATTGAGGATTTTATGGACATATTTATGGATGACTTTTCAGTGTTTGGAGACTCTTTTGAGTCTTGCTTGCAAAATTTCGAGCGAGTCTTGAAACGCTGTGAAGAGACAAATTTGGTACTGAATTGGGAAAAATGTCATTTCATGGTAGACGAAGGAATTGTGCTCGGCCATAAGATCTCCAAGGAAGGTATCGAGGTGGATAGAGCTAAGATTGAGGTAATATCTAACCTACCACCACCAGAGAATGTCAAAGGTATAAAGGGATTCCTTGGACATGCTGGATTCTACCATCGTTGTAAGAGTAGCGCGCCCCGGATGTGAGAGCGCTGCACGCTGTTCGACGTGAAATGTCGTGGTGCTTGCTCTCAATGGTGCATTTCCATAGTTGATTGGTCTTTAATCTATAAAGATCGCGTCAAGTTAAAAATGGAGTCTCCACCTAGTTTGTTTTGTCAATTCAATTGAATGACTAGAAACTAGGAAATAAAACCCGGGCCTTCTTGTGTTGGAAAGCGGCCTGAATTTCTTCAGAGTTTGGGTTCAGGATTTTGAATTTATTAATGTTCCATTTTATTATGTTCACTTATTTAATTTTAACAAAAGCTCCTAAGCAC
>CANYBF010263983.1:0-13217 GCA_948192965.1 Dalechampia spathulata
AGTGGCATGATTGGATATAGGATCATGAAGATTAGGTTATGATTTGAGGCTAGTCTTATGTGTGGCCTGCACAGAGTTGTTTATGCGTTGCAGGTATTGTTTACCTGAGGGTTAAAGGCATGGTTGTATTATTTATCTCCATTTATTATTTCTATTTTATATAATGATTATGACACTACTGAGTGATATACTCAGCGTTCGTCATTTGATGGGCGCAGGTTAGCAGCTGAGTACAGAGCACGGATCCCAAGGTAGCCGTTCAGCAAGGACCTATTGAAGGCAGTGATTTAGGATAGTCTAAACTTGTATTCATTTTATTTTATCTGTTTATCCTTGTTCATTATTATTATTGCATGATACTTAGAGGATAGTTATCCCTTGTAGGGTATATGACGGTTTCCTTAAGGGGAAATCATTGTATATTCTACGGGAGCATGTTACTCCAGGTGGGCTGGGTGTGACATCATAAGCATGATATGTAAGAAAATGACATGACATATGTATGACATGTAAAAAAATGATATGCCATGAGCATGGCATGTGAAGAATGACATGACATAGACATGACATATGAGAATGACATGACATAAGCATGATATGTGATAATCATATAACAATGATAAAACAAGCGTAGCAGTATAATAAAACATAACAACAAAATAAAGCATAGTAGCCAAAAGAGATAATGGCTCAGAGAAAGGGATAAAGAGAGATAGAGGATACACAATGAAAAAAGCTAATCATACATGCTAAAGGGAGAATATAATAAAGGCCTATTCTATTACAAAGGATCTTTGATGATACAAAAATTTGAGATATTAATCAATATCTCCTCCACTCGAGAAAATAACCTCGGGTAGCACGAGGTAAAATGCACAAATGGACAATGCAAACAAGCAAACAATATTAAGCAATAAAGAGAGATATAAAAATCCAATGAATGTAATGGCAACATTCATGAAAAAGTAATAAACATGAGTTAGGTCATTAAAAATGTTAAAAGAATCAATCTTTAGGCAAAAATTGATCAATGACATGAATTGGAAAATCTCGAGATCATCAAGCATCACTTAGGAATAAGTTAACATTCAAATTGAGTCAAAACAATTAAAAATGGCATTTAATGGAAGATTAATGTAAAATTAATTGATTTTTAGGTAAAAATTAATGAATTGATCATGAGAATCAAAATTAGAAGATCCCAATATCATGGAAAATTAATTGGAAAAAATTCAACATATAATTTGAATTTAATCAGATTAAAGCTCAATTAAAATCAAATTAAAAATGGCATTTTAACTTGAAAATCAATTTTGAAGCTAAAATTAATCAAATTGAAGTAAGGTTTGACGAATTCATATCATTTGAATTATAGAGGAACCTTATATGCTACTGAAAACTTCAATTAATAAACATGAGTTAGATCATTAAAAATGTCAAAAGAATCAATCTTTAGGCAAACATTGATCAATGACATGAATTGGAAGATCTCAAGATCATCAAACATCACTCGAGAATAAGTCAACATCCATCCAAATCCAATTAAAACAATTAAAAATGGTATTTAATTGATGATTAAAGCAAAATTAATTGATTTTTAGGTAAAAATCAATGAATTGATCATGAGAATCAAAATTAGAAGATCCCAATATCATGAAAAATCAATTGAAAATGATTTAACATCTAATTTGAACTCAATCATATCAAAGCTCAATTAAAATCAAATTAAAGATAGTATTTTAATTTGGAAATCAAATTCGAAGCCAAAATTAATCAAATTGAAGTAATATTTGATAAACTTATATCATTTAGATTACTGGGGAATCTCAAATGCTACTGAAAACTTCAATTAGCATAAAAAAAATGAGTGAAAATGATCAAAAAATCATGAAACTATGAAAATCTAGCAATTATGTATGCAACATATAGTATGATATGTGCAACATGTACTAAAAAAGGAGGTTATATGCATAGCATGTAAGGTGATATATGCCACACATGGCATGCAAAATCAAAGGAAAATTAATTTTAAAGCAAAATACGAAAATAACCATAAATCCAAATGAATATGTGACTGTTACATATCATTCTAGCTACAAGAAAGCTAAGAATGCTACTGTTACATTCATGATTGAAGCCAATCAAGCATAAAACATTGCAAAATCATAAATCCATTAAGAAAATCAAGAGAAAAGAGGGAGGAAGAGGCATTCCAACATTCACCAATGAGATTAGGCTTTAATTTTGATTCCAAAACATGTTTAGGTATTTTAAGTGAGGATTATTTAGTCTTTAATCCTAATGAAGAACTTAATTAAGTGTTTAATTAAATGAGAAGTGATTTTGACAGAGTTTGATCATATTTAGTAAAATTTGGACCTCTTTTCTACAAGTATACGAGCTATATTCAAGGGTAAAGGTCATGAGTTGCAAGAATTACATTAGCAATGTAGGATTCTGTAAATTCTGAAGGTCACATGGTAGCATACAGTGCTATATACGTAACACATAGTATAGAAAAGTGTTACATGCATAGCATGTAATAGGATGTGCTTCGCACATCAAATTTTGAAGCTATGCTCACCCTATATACTAGGCACTTAGGGATGTGTGCCCTATGCTCAAGAGCCCTCATTTATACTAAAAAGGCATGGTGACATATGAAGCATGTTAGATTTGAATAGGAAAAGGTCATACACCATATGCATTTAAATTAAATATGTGCAGCATGTAGCACTATATGCTCCACATAATAGAAAATGCATGTTATGTGCTCCGTCTTCCACAAGCAAAATGTAATGTGCTCTGTATGTTCAGAGCACTTGTGGGAGGCTAAAATACATGTGTGCAAATCGAATCGATGTCAGAGACCTATACTAAGCTAAATCGAAAAATCTGAAATTGTAATACACGAGTGAAAAGTCAGAGTCTACATATCGATAATAGCATATCTATTATTTTTCTATTTTTTCAATTGCTTTATTTTAATATTATTTTTTAATTAGATGAACTTTGACTTTGGAGGTTGTCTTTAATTTTGATACTAAGCATATTCTATCATTTCATTTTTTTTTGAACTATTTATAATTACAATTAAAGATTCTAACTTTTATTTTTAAGTTGGTATTTAATAGAATGCTCATAAAATTATTACCTTTAATATTTTTTGTTTACGTATTCTTTTTGTATTCATGTTTAGTTTAGGGATGTTATTTAATATTATGATATGTATCATGCTACATCATAAAATTTTTTATTATTAAACCTTTTATAATCTCTATTTTGGTTTGCCAACTCAATATAAACTTTATCAATCTTGAATATAAATAATATGTTATTACGCTACTCTAATATTTGTATATAATTTTGTCCTTAATGTGATTGTAATATGCAATAAAAGTAACTTTTTTTAATGAAGATTATGTTTTGACCTGTATGTTATAATCATGCATGTTTGATGTTCTTATCTCTTATTACACCCTAGTTTTTTTATTCAATCCTTTTCTCTATTTTTAATTTGTTAAATCAATATAGCTTTTTATTAATCTTAATTACAAGCAATATGTTATTAAGATGGTCTAGAATAGTTTTGTAGGTTTTTATCTAAATGTGAGTGTAATATACAACAAGAATAACATTTGCAATCTAGGATTATGTTCCAACCTCTGTATCATAATCACACATTTCATATACTTATCTATTAATAATTTTGAGATTATCATATATACCATATGTGATTTGTTATTTTTGATCATCAATAATATATTATATATAGTGGTAATATAATCAATGATATATTATATATAATGGTAATATAATCAGTGATAGAATAAATGTGAGAAATTTAAACAATATATTAGTAGTTTGAGGTTAGTATTTGATTCTCAAGGCATAACCAAACAAGAAAAAGAAACACTTAATGGCATTAAACAAAAGCTATATATATAGACACCCACTACATTCATTTTAAAAGAATGTTTCAAAACCATACATCTCACCGTCTTTAAATCCATCTCAAGTGGAACTCTTGAAAATGCAAGTTTAGAATGGAACATTGAGATTACGTGTCGAGATTACATTGGTTTTCTCATTCGTATGATTATCTATATGTATTTATGGGATTTGTAAAGTTACACCGTCTTTGTTTATTCATTGTATTACTAGTTTTATTTGCATTTCCAAAATATTTCAATTATTTTTACATTATATTTATTTTATCACTTTATTAAAAATTCTGCAGCTCTTTTTAAATATTTTTTATTTTTAGAAAAAGTATTTCAACAATCTGGCTCTTTTTTCTAACAAAGTTAAAATCATTTTTAAAAATTTTGATTAAAAATAATTTTTAAATTTGTCAAATATAAAAATTTTTTCGTAAAAAATAATATGTTTAAAAAAATTATAAAAATAATTTGCAAAAACAATAACTTAAAATTTATTATTTTCCAAGAAAAATTTTTATTTCTAAAAAAAATACAAAAATTATCCAATATTATTATAATCATTATTATAAAACATAAAAGTTTTAATTAGCCCCTGAAAATATTGGGATTATAATGGTCATTTGCCCTAAAGTGCAGCAAGAAATAAAATAAAGAATCTTAAATCTTCTCATGAACACTCCAAATGCAATCTTCACTAATAATTGTTTCGTTGTAGCTCGTGGAAATTTTCACATGGAACCAGAGGAAGCATAAAGCACCAAGTAAGGGGAGACACCATTGTGCCATTTGCAATTTCTTATCAAGAAGTTTTAAATTTCCGATGATTTTGTTGCAACCTCATTCCAGATTTCTCTCTCAAACCTTATTGAGTCGGGTCAAGAAGTGCGTTGTTCTTCTCCTTTTCTTTCTCGATGTTATTATTTATCCATACCATTTGTTATGCTTTTCTCTCTTTTTTTTTTAAAAAAAATTTGCTTCTAATGCTTATATCTTCATTTAAAAATTGGAACCATGAAATTTTAACAATCTTTTTGATTGATTATGATGCTAAATTTTCAGTCTTGACAAAGCTGTCGAGCTTGATCACCAATGGGTTGAATTCGATGATGTCCGTTACCATATTCAGGTTTTCTTTTTTAAAAAAATTATCCATCATACATATGATCTTTTACCTTCTATGCAATAAAATAGAGTCCATTTACCTATTTTATGTCTAATTTGTGAAAGTTCTCAATTTGTAGGTGTCAATGAAGAACCCAAATGTTGTCTTGTTATCAGTGTCATTGCCCATTCCACCTCCAGAGACAGTTTTTTTGGGTGGACTTCCTTTTGGAGCTATTGAAGCTATAAAGGCTTCTTATGGGACTGCGGTTCAGATTCTTGATCCTCCAAGAGATGGCTATAATCTCACTTTGAAACTCAATTTATCTAAACTTCCTACTGATGAAGGTTGTATGACGTCTTTTTCCTAAGGTTACAATGTTTTCTTGTCATATGCATATGCATAAAGACATAGCATCGTTTGGATTAAAAGCATTTGCAACAATAGAAGTTAGCTCAGTTGAAATTTTGCTTATCATTGGCATGATTTAATTTGTTCACATGCTTCCAAAGTTCTTGGATGATTTGAATTAACTTACGACTAAAGAGTTAAGTTGAGGTGTTTTCGCACTTTCTTACTTCCCTAAATTGAAGGAACTGAGATCTAGCCACTTTTAACTTTTCAAACAATAGAATCGGCTAACTAGAATTCAGTTTTTGCATTTCAGATGTTGGAAATGATATGATAGAGTTTGTTTTATTGAACATTCTAAACTTTGCTCAAGATAAAAAATGTATATATGTCAGCTATTTGACTTGTGATTGCATGTTGTTGTGGTCTCTCATCTTCACAATAAATGACATATATTAGTGACTCATCATAGGGAATCTATAGAACTTTTGAGTTTGATTATATGTTTTATTGTTGCTTTAGTGGAACATTAGTTAATAACTCACAGAGATTTACTAGAAATAGATCTACTAGCATAACAAGATAACTGGTAGCAAAAATATGAAATTCACGCAGATAAGTTATTTGATTGAAAGAGGGAAATGGTTGAAAATAAAATGTTTGATTAGAAACTAGTGCATGTCTAGAATTACTCCCTTGTGAAGACTGAACTTTTCACGTTGTTCTCAAGCTTGATCACTATGTTGGATGGAATAATCATCATCCGAGCATTCAAGATCAAAATAGAAAGCCAGAATCTGTTGTTACTGTCATCTTTAGTGATTTTTGCAACCAACTTAAATACCCTTATAACCTGTGTAGATCTTTACCATCTTTCTCATGGTCATACTTGCCACCATTTCCCCTTGTAATTTTGTTTTGTCTTACTTACCTTCTTCAGCTTATTGTCACGTATAAGAGGAATAGATGTGTCAATCTATTTATAAAGGGGTACCAAAGTCTTTTTGACTTAGTGGGGTGGGGGGCATTATCAGTGATGTCAACAGTTTGTTAGACATATGTTTATACATGTGTTGTCATAGCATTATATATATTTCCACAATGATGTAAAGGAGGATATGAATATGCAATACTGCAATTGTCCTCTCACACTATCTCCCTCTCTCCCTCTATTTCTCTCTTTTTTTCTTCTTGTTTACCTTATCATTGTTTCTTTCTACTGATCCTGCTCTTTCCAAATGAATTGTGACATTTTGGTATTAGAGAAGTTCAACCCCATGACCCATGAACCAGAGCTCTAGAAAAACCCATAGCCAAATGTCTAGGATACTTGATATGCTCAAAATGGATGAACACTTACAGTCACTACATCAAAGAATAGATGCCCTGAACTTGGATTATGCCAGTAGATTTGAAGCTATACAACAAGAACAAATGATAGCAAGGGAAGAACAATTTAAGGCCACTACTCAATTAACCTAAATCTGCAATTTTGCAGAATATTAATAAAGGTAAAGATCCCATTCCCATGATGATTCTTCTAGAACCCATGAGAGATGGGTGAATTTTACCTTTACCTAAAGATTTTGGGGATGGAAGTAGTACAAATCAATTGATAGTGAGAATTGTCTATAACATTATTTAGTAATGATGTGTAGTTTTTGATGATTCATAGTTGGAATGCATTCGGGCCTCGTTTGGTTTGTGTCATTTGGAATGAAACATTTCATCAAATGTGCACATTTGATGAAATGCTTTGTGCGGTTGCCAAATTGAGAACAAAAGGTGCATACTTCATAAAATGCCACATAGTCCAATGTTTCATTTTTGTGAGATTTGAAATACCACATTTTAGGTGGTATTTATGGTATTTCAAATATCTCATTTTTTACACTTATGAGATTAGATATTTATATATTTTATACCTTATTTAGCCTTATTAAACTTATAATACTTTAAACCAAACAATGTATTTTTAAATGTCTATATTTATCAAATATCTACATTTCAAAATGTGCATATTTAATGAAATATACACATTTCAATATCTTTTAAGCTAAATGAGCCCTCAAATTTTTGGAGATTATTTTTATTTGTAGTAGTTGACTGATATGTTTCATGACATCTATACGCTAATATCATGCAGAGAATAGGCAAGCTATTTTGTTGAAGGTTGCATCTATTAGAGAAGTTGTCCTGGGTGCACCTTTAAGAGTTGTTCTAAAACGTCTGGCTTCAAGGACTGTTGCTACTGACATGGATCGGCTTCTTGCCCTTGTGCATCGACCAAATGAATCATTTTTCCTTGTTCCTCAGGTATAACTATCCATGAACGACAATATAATATTTGATGAATTTGTTTTAGAAATCATATCATTTTATTTGGCATTTTGCTATCTGCAACATGCACCAATAACTGAATTACCATCTGCTATAATATGCCCTTCTCATGTATCTAACTTTCATTGATTTATCTTTTTTGTTTTTATCTTAAAAAATTAATCTTTTTCAGTGTTTCTCAAGACTTTGTATTATTGATATATGTATTTTTGTAAATTTGAATTACTTCAAGAAGAAATAGTTGTACATGCCCATTAAGCTAAGAAAATGTAATTGTTTTATGGCAGGCAGAAAAGGTTACTGTAATATTCCCTATGAGATTCAAGGATTCCATTGATATTGCTCTTGCAACTTCATTCTTGCAGGTATAGTGTATTCATCTTATTAGATTGACATAGGTCTTGGATATCTAATGTATGTCTAGATTGCATGAAATATGACTGTCACTTTCCAATTATGAAGTTGATAATGTTTTTAAATTCAAATCTGTAGAGATCATCTACTGTAATTATGTTCCATTGTGAAGGCTGCTTGGTGCATGTGTTCTGGTATTTTCTTCATCAATCTTTTGTTGGTCAGTTGCATATTGACCTTTGATGTTGGAACTTCTATTCAGGAATTTGTGGAAGCAAGGCGTACAGCTGGACTTAATAATGCTCCTCCTTGTTCATGGTCTGCTACTCCCCCTCTGGAGTTGAAGGCCATTCCTGAAGAAGCATTATCTGTAAATGCAGGATTTGTGTCTTTTGGTAATGTCATGAGAACAATTACAGTTTTGTTTGTTTTTCTCCATATTCAACTACCTAGTGGCTGATTTAATACAAAAATCCTGCAGTCATTTTTCCTCGGCATGTAGATGGGAAAAAATTAGATCATACAGTGTGGAATTTATCCACATTCCATGCATATGTTAGCTATCATGTTAAGGTGAGATTTCTGAGCAAATTGCTGGAATTATTAATTTCTATCTGAAATTTCTCTATCGCATACGAGCCTCGGACTATGAAACTGCATATTATTCTTATTAAAAATATTATTACCAGGAAACTATAAGTCTTTTTTTTATCTGTTTGATTATGAGAAAAGAAGGGTTTTGTTTTTCTTGCTACGGAAGGATTCAGATTTATGTCATGATGTTAAATTGGTTATTAAAATATTAGTCTTCAAAATATATATTTTCAATTGAATGTCAATTAAGCTCGCGTAAAGTTTCCTATATGGCATTGGATGCGTGAACAAATGGTTGCCAACTCATTTGAGGTTTTGCTGTGTTTAATACATGATTCTGTTATATCAAAATTCTGTTGTTTTATCACCCATGTTTCAAAGCTTGTCTGTATTAAGCATTGAATAGCTATTTTGCTTTCCATTTCTTTTTTTTTTTCATTTCTCAACAGTGTTCAGAAGGTTTCATGCATACTCGCATGCGTCGTCGTGTGGAGTCTCTGATTCAGGTTAAATCTTTGTTTTATGCAAACATATTTGTTGTATCTTTGTACTCATTGATACTGTCTGTTTAGGCTGCCTCAATAGATTTTATTTATTAAAAAATTTAGAAGAAAACGATAAAGTAAGGTCCTTGAAATGTCACAACCTAGTAGTTTATTCCCTCGTGAGACTGAAGGTTTTATTTTCTAATCCTTTGAGTGAAAATGACTTTTGGAAGTTGGATTTTGTACCTCCTGGAAGGCGGCTTTAAAAAAGCTGGTTCTTAAAATTTATACAAAAATGAAAGGACAACGTAGAGTGGAGAAAATTTTAAGCTTACAAGGCCGAAGAATAAACTTTTCCTTTGAGTCTTTTCATATAGGGGATAGAACCGTGAGGTCAAGAGCTAGAGCAAACAATACCTCGAACATTGGTCTCACTAAACTATGTCTATGGGATTGGTCCATCATTGATGTTATTAAGTGTTTGATTTAAGCTGAACTTCCACATCCTCCAATCTTTGTGATGCGTACGATGATATCATATCTCATATCAATGAAAAATTAGGAGTTTAGGTTCACAAGACCAAAGATAAACGTATCCCCTCGAGGATTCTTTTCATATAAAGGGCAAAAAAGTGAGCAATGAGCCAAAGCAAATGATACATCTAGTGGGGGCTTCATAATGTCTACAGAATTGGTCCATCATCATACTAGACAGGATATGTATTGTTGGGTGAGATGGACACTTAAGAAGCTATTTATGTGGGAGTAATCATTTTAACCAGCTATATATTGTTGTAAGCAACTTTAGAGTGTGTACTTCATATGCAAAATTGTATCACTCAAAATGATTGTGGAGTCGTATTTGCATATTTTATCAATTAGGGAATAAAAGTTTTGTACTGTTTTATACTATTTTCATCGTGCCATGGTGATTCCCTGCATTATTGTTAACCAACATTTGCTAGGCAGATGCTTGTTGTAAGAAGGAAAGCTCTATAGTTTGATATTTCTCGCATTGTAGGCCTTGGATCGTGCAAAACCTGGTTCAGAGCAAAAACAGAAATCACCAAATAACAGATCTTTCAAGCGGCTGGTATGTCATTGATTATGTCTATCTAGCAATTTGGTTGATAATGTTTATTCTTTCTAAAATCTACTCTTTCCTGTAGAGTCTGAAAGAAGCTCGGGCTAATTCAAAATTTTGAAGGCAAAAACTTCATCAACTTACTCCCTTGAAAAGAACTTGCTGGCACCAGTGTTTGCCTGCAAGTGCTTGTACAATTCTTCCCCAAAATCCAACAAAGGAACCTAAAATTATAGTAATTTTGTTTGTAGTTGGCTCGTTAACTTAAAAATGTCAATTGTTCTTGGGCCAATTTTGTTTATATTTACCAGTTTCTTGCTCTTTTGTCTATTTAGCTCAAGATTTTCTTTAATTTATCCATGGAATTTGCAAATTGATCGTGGGTTGTGATGTTGGTTTAAATTGTGTCGATAAAGTGAAGCTTCAACCGACAAAATGTTGAAGACGCATTTCACAAGGTTACAAAAATCGCACCAATGCTTACCAAATGGCTTATTTTCAGGAAGTTTTCAATCCATGGTGGAATTAGGGGCCAATACAATATGTAACTTGACAATCGAGGTTCTGAATATGCATATATCCTATGATAATCTATATTAATTGTTGCTAAGTGAGAAGTCACAGATAAAATTGAAAACTTTTGATATCTTTATAAAATTATCCGTTGTAAAAAAAATTTACAAAAAGATAATTTCTATTAAAATTATTGTATATTTAGTCAAATCTATTAAAATGTTGTACAAATATCCAGTATGGGTCAACTATTAATAATTATATTAATTATGTCATTAATAAGAATGTATATTATTTAACATGGTAATAAATGAAAAAATATATATATGTGATGTAATTCTTTTTAAAAATTTGTTACAAGTTGACATTATAAGAAAAATGTAAAAAAATTCTAAGTGATATAATATTTTAGTATTGTTCTCAATTAATAGTTGGATACAAAAAAAGGTGATCTAAATTCGAAAAGATACATACACAGTATACATTTAATATAAATAATATGTATTTAACATATTTTATATGTTTGAAATTCTATTTTTTATGTATTTTTTTTATTTTTTAGATAATTGTATAACCTTAAAATTAAATCTGATTATGAAGTTTGTAATGTTATAGTTGATCACATTATAAAAGTTAAATTAATCGAGATCTGCATCTTGATTTTGAATATATAGATCTATTTTGAGTTATCTTAATACAAATTTTTTTTTTAAAAAGTTTAATTTTAAATCAAAATAAATGTATATATTTTTATAGTATACACTAATGGAGTTTTGAATATACATAATATACAATATGAATAAAAGATAATATGTAATTAGAAGAATTATGAATTTTTTGTTATTTGATATTAAACATATATAAATTGATATTTTATAACTTTGTAATTAATGTATATGTAAAGAATATGCAATTAAATTATATGCAACATGTACTTTTTTGTATTTTTTTTTTGAAAATTTAAGATGCATATAACTAATGTCTATAATTTATTGTCAATATTATTTTGGATTTTCAATGTATTGTATGGACATTGAAATTTAATCTAATTGGATGGTATGATGTTTATATTAGAAAAAATATTGATTGAGATTGATTGAAAATAATAATAAAAACAAGGTAAGTTAAAAAAATATTAAAAAAGAAAATTAATAAAAAAAAGGTGGAATGAGTATTATTAGAAATAAATATGAATAAAAATCTAATTTTGAATAAAAAAAGTCAATTTTTGAAATATTTTTTAAAAGACTATATTGATGGAAATAAAATTAAAACGTGATGTGTTAATGCAAATTTCTCAAAACTTTACTTGTTCTTAATTTAATGACACCAACAGTTCAATTAGGTTGTTAAAATGGGTTGATAGATTATGTTGGTCATATTGAACTTACATCACGATTGTTTCAACCTCATTCAATTTGTTAAACAGGTTATAATAGATGAAATTGATAACCTTGATTAGAAAACAAAAACCATGTCTTGGCTTAAAACATCACTACTAAATTGTAAATATGGATAATTAACTCTGGGAGTTTTCAAGTTTTCATCTCACTTGAATGTAATTAAATATTGTACTCCATATTATGATATAAATGACATTACAATAAAGCAATGGTAACACCATTCCTATCTTCACTGTTAGTCACCAAATTGTTACATATAATAATATCACTCTTTCTCTTGATAATATTCTATGGTTTCTTGATGCTAATCATATTTGTTTATGTACCAATTTGAAAAATAATGTTTTGATTGATTTTTCTTTGATTTCTTTCTTATCAAGGATATAGACTCAAATATCTTAGAAAGATAGTCAGAAAATAAAACAATAATTATGAGTTCGGATTGATTTGTGGTTACAAATAAAAAAATTAAATAAGTATATGAATTATAGATGTGGATCTTTAAATATCTCAATTTAGGTTGAAAATTGATAGTTACTTAATTTAAACTCTGTGAAACCTATTGATGGCAATTAAACTTTAAGTTGAAACATTATCAATATCTATAAATTTAAAGTCTTGTACAATAATTATAAATGTATATATGGATGATCTCCTTTTATAAACAATTTATAGTAATATCTTGTAAGCAATATCTCAATCTTAAGCATATAATTTCAAACATGTCCATACTCTATAACTTGGAAATCATTACTTATAAGACATAAAATTTTATTAAATAAAGTTGTTCTTATATAAAACACCAATAATATATATTTATATATAAATCAATTAGATTTGTCCATATCATAATTTTAATTTTAATTACTATAAATTTGATTTATGATAAATACAATTATTATTGTGAAAAAGTCTTTTATGAATATATGGGTAGCCCACTACACCTCTTCTTTACTTGCTAGGCTAACTTCCCAAACAACAATTATGTATGTTGTTAAAAAATAATAATTAAAATAAAAGAGATCACAAGAAAGGATGGACAAATAA
>CANYBF010264223.1:0-27447 GCA_948192965.1 Dalechampia spathulata
CAAAACAAACTGGGTGGCGACTCCACTTAATAACCTCGACGCGATCTTTCTAGGTTAAAGAATAAACTATGGAATTGCGCCATTGAGAGCAAGCACCATGGCATCTCACGCCGAACAGCGTGCAGCGCTCCCGCGTCCGGGATGCGCTACTCTTACACATACCACTGTATAACAGTCAAGTACTTTTAATTTCATAACATTTACATATTATAACTTTAACTAAGGAAACCATATTAATTTTTTTACATTTATATCATTATTCATATTAATTATATTTAATATCATATAATTCAAATCAATTTATAACATATATATGATATTAATTTAACATGGTTTTCATACTATTGAAAATTATTCCTTATTTAATCTTCCATTATTTAATTTATAAATATAAAACTTCCTTAATCAACATAAACATTACTTATTTTTAACTCATAATCCTATATAAATTATATCTTTATTTTATTCCTTAGTAATAACAAGACTCATATTTATTTATTATTTTTTTCATATGATATTATAAAATAATACACAAATTCATTTAACACTTCAAAGCATTATACTTATATTAATTTCTTAATAATATTTTATTCATATAATTATATTATTTCTTAACAGAATTCATTAACTTAATCATAAATCCCTTTTTTTAAATACCCCTTTTTTTTAATTTCATCCTCATTTATTTTGTTAATTACAAATTCAATAAACTTATATTATTTACAAGTATGTCCATAAACTTAATTCAATAATAACTTATGACAATTCCCATTTAATTATCACATAAACAAACTTTATATAACTAAATAGTAGATTTAGTTCATATAAAATACCCATAATATTATTCTTTTAAAATTGTCCATATTATTCACTTTAATAAAAACAAATCATATATTACATATATAGATATTTTTTTTTCATTAACATAAAACATACCATGTCTTCAATGTACTTAATGTCTAATACAATCATATAATTTGAACTTTATTAAACCATATACCATCACTTCATATACTTAATTACTATCTTTCATTATTATTAGCTATACTTAATTACTATCTTTCATTATTATTAGCTTAAGTATATTTCAAGCCATTTATTTCATATAAATCATTCTATATTATAGTGAAGTTAACGCAAATAACTTCCTTAAGACTCAATATATCTTTAATTAATTAATCCTTAAAATAAATTACACTTTAACATACTTAATAAATTAATAAATTTAGTTCTTCATACATTTATTAACTCATTAAGCTGCTTATGAATATTTATCATACTTATTTTAATATCCATTTAAATCTTATACTTTGACCACTATCAAACCGTATGTTATGTACATATATTTCACTTCATTAACCCACTTTCATATAACATGTTATTTAACTTTTACTTGTTTATTATTATCCAAAGAAATCATATAATTTAAAACTCTTTTACTTTTATCATTTATTATCAGTTTCTTACATAATTAATTAATTAAGTTTATAAGCTTCCTTAATACTCATTACAACCTTAATTAATCTTTTAAATTCTTGATAATAAATTGCCGCATGCTTCAAGTTTTAATTCACCTTCATCTTCCATTTTAGTCAACAAATATCAATTTTATGCAAATTAGTACATATAATTAATTAATTTCTTCATTAAGCTTTAATCATAAAATATAAAAAAATCATACCATTAATAAATTAATTTAATAAGCTTTTTATAAATATTTAATATACTTGATTTAGTGTTCATATAAGCCTTTAAACTCTATATGGCCGTGTATAGCAAAATTGCTCCATTAAACACTCAAATATGCTTCTTTAGTCCAAAATCACCATGCAAGCCATATATTATCATCTAAAACACTTAAAAAAAAACTTCCATGTCTCCTCAAGTTCTTAAGCCATAAGATTAAATCATCATTTAAACATCTTTTAACTCAAGTTTTAATGACTCTTCAAGTGTTCAACTTATGAATCTTACCAAATTAATTTTAAATCAAGAAAAATAAAAACAAATATTATCATCCATGCTCAACCTTTCTAGAACCATTCGGCCATACATGCTAAATCACCATAAAAATACACACACACGCCTAATCCACTTTGTTTCATCATTTTTCATTTATGACTTGTAAATATTTAAAACCAACCTCAAACTTAAAGTTCTAAATATAAAAACAATTTCATAAAAATAAGTTTCATACACAAAATCCATAAATCAACTAAATCAAACACTTTATCATCATTAATAACACTCACCTTTAAGAAAACAAAAGAAAAACAACTAAAAATGTGATCCTTTCCTTGATTTAATCTCCAATCTATCGTGATCTTCATGCTTTAACTTGTTTATAACTTGATAAACTCGATCTACTCATCTAATGCATACATGTTCTTCAAAGAAGCTAAATTGAGCAAGGTAATTAAGATCAAAAGCTTTGTATGTTGCGACAAGTTTGAAGATTTAAGTGATTTAACCTTCAAACTTGAAGAAGAAACGGAGAAGTATTTTGGCCTATGCTTAAAAATATAAGATTAAAGTGGGTTTCACCTAAATGTAAACTATACATATAGATCTTTATATATCCTTGAGGTTTGAAGTGAGAAAGGTGAGCTTATGATACGGTTTTTTTCATTTTCTAAGAAAGAGGAAGAAGATGAACCTTGATAATGGAAAAAGAATGGAAGAAAATGAAGATGAATGGAGGAAAAGAAGATAAGATTTCAATCAATGATAAGAAAGGAAGAGGAAATAGGTGCTATGATGGATAATAAAATGAAAAACCATATAGATCATGTTTAAGTGTAGGGTGGTTCACCTTAATTTCAATACAGCCTTGCCCATTTGATCCTAGCCCTTAATCACTTTACAAATACATATATTTATACATATTCCATGCAATTTCCTCCAATCATATCCTTCCATATGTCCTTAATACTCTTTAAATACCTTTAAATACTTTATTTTATACATAAATCATATTCTCATCTTTTTCCACTAATAAATAAATTAATATATTTTATCTTTCTCTCTTTCCACTAATACCATTACCAATACCATTTTCACATTTATCAATCCCACTAACACATTCTTTCATACAAAATTAAATATATTATTTCAAAATTTTACTAGTATAATATCCACTTAATATATATATATATATATTATTTTATTTTATTCAATCCTTCATATTAATATATTATTTATACCAATAGTTAATTTAAATACCACTTAATACTTACATTTATACATTTTCCATACATTCAATTTATATTAACTACATGTGTGTGTGTGTGTATATATATATATATATATCACACGTATGCATTTCATTCTTATTAATTTATTACATGAATTACTTTATCATATATAAAATTATAACATCATATATACTCTTAACATATTTAATTTAATCCAAAATTCTATTTTATTACATTTTACATACGTATGTATATTTTATTATACGATTGCATGTATGTTCATTAAATTGTTCATTTCTTTATCTCATTTATTTTTACTGTTTCTTAATTTATACATAATTTTTAAATTATGCATACTCATTATGCACGTATAATTCATCTTAATTCCTTAAATACATATAATTTCATATACAAATATTTATTCATTAATTCAATTTCTAATCATACATGCATACGTACATTTTAATAATCAAAAATATATACATTCAATTTATAGTCTATATTAGTCATACGTATGTATGTCAGTTATTATTGACACCGTATTCATCAATATATCAACATTTAATGGATTCGCTAATTATTTTATATCATGATCATGACATTTATTATGTGGCCCATCTTTTATATTTTTCTATATCATTTACATATCACATAATTTCATAACATAATCATAATTAAGATCATATAAGAAAATAATGCACGTTAAAATTACTAATTTCTTGTTATTCATGCATTTAATATATTTTTCAATCATGCATGATCAAGTTATCATAGAAGTATATGAACATTTAATATGGTCATAAAATGAGGATGTGACAATAAAACTCAATGCTGCTAGCATAACATATATTATAAACATCATAATAATCATATGTCATCATAAATCAATTCATCAATATGTTAATGTCATGTTCTAATAATAGCAAAGAATTCATCATTTTAAATAATCATATTGTATCAACATATATATTATTCAATTTATCATATGCCATTATCACTTTTAACATCTTTGCTATTATCCATGATTATCATTTTAATATCATTATTTATTCATATTTGTTCTATATATCATCATCATCATTTTCAATGTCATCATTATCATTTTTAATATCATTATCATTATAATATATCATATCATCATCATGATTCATCAATAAATGTAAATGCTATGGTATGTATGTTTACTGTAATCATTTAGCATCTATGCACTTGAGTGCAAAACATCATACCATTTATTGTATCATCGTTATGTATCCATGAAAAATGCTTGTCCATGAGAATGCATTTATGTTATGCATTCTCCCTCATATTTTCCTGTATCATTTCATATCATTCCATAACATTTGCCCTTTTCATATTCTAGGCCATATATGCACATTATATTGGGTCTTTCATTTCATATCATAAATGTGGTTCAACGTACTGGAACCCATTTCATATTCATTTCATTTATTTTCATATCATTTTTCTTTTCATTTGATTCTTATAGGATTTTCATTTCATATTCCCCAATACCTTTCCATATAATTTCCTTTCATTTGTTCATTTTTCTCCTTCCTTATTTCTCCATGTCATGTTATGCATGTTTTATGTGTTATGCAAGGATGTTTATGGCATGGTAAACATATATGACATCATATCATAGTTAATTATATAATGATATTGCATTACCATACCATCGCCCCTTTTTATCATTTAATGATATAGGAACTTTCAATCAAACTAGCACAAACCTGAATTTTCCTTCCCTTTGTTTAAATCCTTGGGTGATATGTAAGGATTATCCACTTACCCACCTAATACACAAATCAATGTTCATCTTTAATTAATTATTTGAATTCCATTATTTATCATTTATTATCCATATTTAGCAATCTATAATTCACTGTAATCAATAAATCACTTTATCATATATCAATTCAATTCACTTACTATCTTATAGTATTACTTAGAAAATCATGTAATCATTTACTATTGTACTATTCATTAATATACATATTACTTATATAATCCATAGTCATATATAATTATTTCTTAACTGTTCCTTTATTACTTAATTAAAACTGCTTTCTTTTATTAAACAGTTGATACCATATAATCAATTACCAGATAGTTAATATCATGATACTTATCACTTATTAAAAACCAGAACATATTGCTTAAATAGGTTCTTAATATTATACTATACTTATATGTTACTGAAAAATAATTACTGTTAGACTATAAAGTATATATATATAAATAGTTGATATCATCAGTCTATTTGATCAACATTAACTTATTTAACTTCTCAGTATATCTTTTTTATAAACTAATCATGTTGTCTAACATAATCCAGATACTTCTGTTATTACTAATCAACATCATACTTCATTAGAAAATCATTTAAATATTATCATTTAACTTCTTATATTTACCCCTTAAATATCTTTATCATTAAATCATTAAATAGCTGAGACAATAAACTTATTTTTAATATTAATATGCCTTTTAACTATTCATACCATTATCCATTTTTAAATGTAAAACCATATATCATCATACTCATTTAATTCTTAACCACTTCCACTAACCATGTCACATTTCCTTATTTTATTCATTAGAATATTCAAATCATATATTTAATTAAAATACCTATAAAACCATATCATCATATAACACTAATTCACTTTAACACTTTATACCATTTATGAATTAATTCATTTAAACTTTTTATATCACTTATCATGCTTAATTGAATAACCTTTTTAATTCTTCACATAAAATTACCACAAGCTTTATGTCATACTTCACTTATATCTTTCATTTTAATCCACATATATAATTCTTAATTAAACCATTTCTAAGTATTTACTAATCATTTCATAAAACCTTTAATTAACACTTAATATACTTAATTAATTAACCATTTAAGTCCTCATTATTATCATGGCCGCATATCACAAAGTCCATCCACTTAACATTTCCATTTAATCTTTTAAAAGTACATCTTAAGTCCCATGATCATTAATAAATCATATACTTATATTCATAACATTAAGAAACTTCCATTAATGTTCCATTAATACTTGAAAAATCATGTTTTAAATCTAGTTCACCAAATATGTTGTATACTTTACTTTATCAATACATCAAAGACTTAAATTTAACTTCAAGTTTTTCATCAATTTTAAGCCATAACATTAAACCATTAATCACCTTAAAATGTTTTCCTCTAAATTAAATCATTTAAACTCAAAATCATATGCAACCTCAATATTAAATCTTAAACCATTCTTAACTATAATCATATTTAACTTAATATGAAGATTTATCTATAGATCAACAAATTAAACATCTTTTTACTTAGGTTCTATAATCTTCTTAAATAATAACCTTCTATTTTTAACAAATTCCTTTAAATTATGTTTTAATCTTACCATCCTTTAGTAATTTCCACTTAAATGATTCGGCTAAGGCAAGAATACCAACACACACATAACCATTCAATACCAAACTACTTTATTCCATCTCTTTTACATCACTTATCATCATATACTTCAAATTAATAACTAAAAACTATGGATCCATCATGTAAACCATTCAGCCAAGGCATGAACCATACTAAAAATCATAGATATTTAAGATTTATCACCTATCTATACTTACCAACACTCACCTTAGGTCAATCAACATAAATCTACACCAAAACTTATCCCGAACTTGATTTAGTTATAGATCTAAATGGATCTTCATACCTTGACTCCCTTAAGCTTGATCTATACACATGTATGTACTTAAAAGTTAGATCAAACATAAAATAAGAGTCATACATCAAATAAGGTTTCAGTTTTCATGTTAACAATATATATTCAAGTGAATTTTGGCCATGAACTTAAGGATCAAGAAAGATATATTTCAATCATCTCAAATAAGAAAGAAAATAAAGATATCTTCGATCAAACCTTAGAGTATATACATGAGCCTTGTTTGAACTTGAAGAATCAAAACAAAAGAAGAAGAAAAAGGGTGTAAACTTTGGCTTCCTTGAATGGTATGCTTCAGCCTCATATAAGAACAAGAAGGAATGAAGGTTTCTTGTTTAAATCTTATTCCATACGTATGATTCTTGCTTTAAACTTAGGATTTGAAGAGAAAAGATGAAGTTTAAGTGATATGTTTCAGTTTTCTTAAGGTAAGATGAAGAAATAACATGAAGAAGATGAAGAAAAGTGAAGAAAAGAGGAGGAAATGAAGAGAGTGGTTCAGCCAAGGAGAGGAAATGGAGAAAATAATGGAGTGTTTTGACCAAAATGAAGGATGGAGGTGGGTTATGACTAAGGCGGATGCACCATAAGCCTATACACCCTTAAACACCTTAGTACATCCTCTTAAAACACTCCCATACATATAATTATACATATATATTTCAAATTCCACCAATCACAACCCTTTTATAAGTATTATTATACCTTAAATATACTCCAATACACATTATTTAATAAAATAATTCCTTCCATCTTTTCCCGCTAACTATTAAACTATAATATTTTATACTCTCTCTCCTTCCACTATCACCAATACCCATACTACCTTTTACAATTACCTATACCACTTTTACAACTACTAATATACCTAATATAATAATCCTTCACTAACACATTTCTCAATACCAATTAAAATATATTTTCTTAAATATCCATTAACTAATAATATCCATTTATTTAATTATATTCTTATTTACTCAAATAAATAATTCATAATATCATTTATAATTTCCTTTTAAATCTCTTTTATATATTACATCATCTTACATCATCCCATTACATTATTTTATTACTGAAATATAATACATATACTAATATATTATACTTATACCTATTTATACACTCCAATATACAAAACTGTATATATACACTTATATATACATATACATTACATACATATTATTCATTTATACTCTTCAATTCATCTTAATATACTTTATAAATCATCTTAATTTCTTGTATACTTATACATATAATTTCATCTATGTATGCAACATATTTTTGTACCTTATTATATATAAATATTTATACGATCAATTAATTATCTTAATTAATCACGCTTAAATATTTTAAGCGTACTAGATATCATATCCATAAAATTATCATTAATATCATATCCATTTAATTATTATTTTGATGATACATTAGTTTAATCATCGTTTTGACATCATAACACATCAATAATGCATCATTTATTTTTTTTCATCACATTCACATATCGTATAAATTTATATCATCATCCCAATTAAAAAAACATATAAAGCAAAGCACATCTATAGAACCATCATTATAGTGTGTGCTAAAATGAGGATGTGACATCCCCCTTTGTTTTAGAATTCATGCTATTAATTACCAATAATCAATCAATCATAAAGGAAATAGAAAAATCATAATCATAGCAATAAAATCAAAGTAATACAAATGATAAGAGCAAATCAAATATCATATATCATCATAATGAAATAAATACAATGAGATGATCAAAAATCATAAAAGTTAAAACTAATAAACTAATCCATCATCTAAACATCTCTAAGCATATCTCCCCCTTTGTCAATGTCAAAAATAATCAATGTGGACTAGGAGGAGGAATAAATGGATCTAGAAGAGTGCTGATGGACTATAAGGTAGTAGAGGTGGTCATCTAAAAATTCTGAAAATCAGTGATATATTGATCCAGATGCTGGTCAATAGAGTTAAAACAATGCTCAAAATCATCAAGTCAAGTATTGAGTACCATGAAATGTTGTGTGATCAAATCAACAATAGAGGAAGGAGCAGCAGTAGGATCAGCAGTAGCAGTGGAAGGAGCAGCAAGATCAGAAATGGTAGCACCAGAGGAAGATCCACCCTCAAACTATCTCTATCACTTGCGACTCAAAGCCGCTTGTCGTTTGGTGTCCTCACGAGGGGAATCAGAAGGAACATAAAGCTCTACATGTGTGTCCTCTTGGATAGGCACCTATATGTGCTTGCAGACCTCAATAGCTCTATAGTCCGTACAAGCCAATTTTGAAAAATACTCTTTACAACATACGGGTGTACAAACTCAAACGTACGACTATATCATTATTTCAGTAGAATTTTAAAATTAAGGATTGAATGCTGTACAGGCATACCAATTTTTGTACAACAGTATGACCATTGAAAAACATAATTTTTGACAGATTTTTGAGATTTTTCTTGGAATTTCCTAAATTCCTCTTATTGACCCTGACTTTTCACCTATACGTGTAATCTTGACTTTTAATTGATTTGGCTTGGTACAGGTCCCCGATATCAACTCTAATTTACGTACATGCCTTTTTACATCCCCAGAGTGCATAGCATGCAAAAAGAAATATGCCGAGTGCATAACACTATGTGTGCAACACATAGTGGAAAAAGACATTTAGTGTGGCCCACCTTTTAGGTCAAACCCGATGTGCTCTGCATAGCACAACGTCTTACAATGTCAAATAATGATTATTAAGCCTTGCAGCAAAGCCATCGGTCTTGCCTAAGACCACTAATCAACCCTGGTCATCAAGCCCAAGCATTGGGCTCCCAGTGACATAATTGGGTTACAAGCCTTGGTATGAGCAGTAGATCAGCACTGATCACTTAGCCCGAGCACTAGGCTCCCAGTGGTGAAATTGGGTCATAAGCCTCAACATGAGCATTCTGTAAGCCCCAATGCGAGCATTCTGTAAGTCTCAGTATAAGCATTCTGCAAGCCTTAATGTGAGCATTTTGTAAGCCTCAACAGAAGCATTTTGCAGGCCTCAACACGAGCACTCTGTAAGCCTCAACATGAGCATCTTGCAAGCCTCAACATAAGCATCAGACCTTGACACAAGCATCGATCATGTACCTCCCTTACTTTCGATGAAAAGTCATGTTATGATCAGATCTCATTTTGATGACTATGCTTGTATCACCTCAAAATAGTCCTGATCACGGGGAAATTATTGACCCAGACTTTTCACCTATGCATGTAATCTTGGGTTTTCATTGATTCGGCTAGGTACAGGTCCCTAATATGAACCTTGATTTACGTACATGCCTTTTTACATCCCCTATGTGCATAGCATGCAAAAAGAAACACACTAAGTGCATAACACTATGCGTACAACACATAGTAGAAAAAGCCATTTAGTGGGTCCCACCTTCGGGGTCAAACCCGATGTGCTCCGTATAGCACAACATCTTACAATATCAAATAACACTTATTTGACATATGGAGCACGTTACATTTCACTCGTATAAGGTGGAGCGTATAACATGCAAAATGCTATATGCATAGCATGTAGCACTATGTGCTACGCATATAGCAAAATAATACATTTGGTAGGGACCACTTTTCGGGCCAAATCTAATGTGCTCCATATAGCACAATGTATTAAAATACTAAATGATGCTTGTTTGACATATGGTCCATGTTACATTTTACTCGTGCAAATCGACGCACATAGAGGTAAAATGCTATATGCATAACATATAGCACTATGCGCTACGCATACAGTGAAAAAAGACATTTGGTCGGGAGCCTTCTCGGGACCAAATCTAACATACGCCATATCATACAATGTCTTAAGACATAAAATGATGCTTATTGGACATGGGTGCACATCCTAATGTAGCCACAGTATGCCTTACGTGACGGGTCAAAATGTTGTGTGCGTAGCATGTAGCATTACATGCTGCTCATATAGGCTATATGTGGTGCACATAGCATTATATGCTGCACACATAGCCTAAAAATTTTCAAATCCCACATTGAAAATTAGATTTCCCGAACCCTAACCTCCTCCACTATAAATATAACACTTGGGTTCATGGGAATTGGTCTGAAAAATTACTAAAAACGCCCAAACTCTGTCAAAATTCACTCTCATTTAATTAAACACTTAATTAAGTAAATTGTTTAGGATTTAGAGACTAATTAACACTAGTTAGACTCCTAAACACATTTGGAGACCAAGATCTAAAAAGAAAACCTACTGTGGTAAGTTAAATACTCAATTTTCTTCCATTTTCTTTCGATTTTTGCTTGGATCTATGGATTTTGAGTTGTTTTCTTGATGATTGGACTTAATCATGTGTTTTTATGGATTACTAATGCATATTAGTAATCAAAACTACTTGTTTTTACTTTAGATCTGCCTAGATCTGACCCAGATTTCATGTTTTTATCCAAAAATCTCAGTTTTCCTTCTATTTTCCTACCTACATGCGCCACATATAGTACTATGTGCGCCACACCTAGCTTATGTATTATGCACATAGGCTTATATGCTGCATATATAGGTCCCAAATTTTCAAGAAAATGCAATTTTCTCCCATTTTTACTCATTTCTTCACTCGATCTGATGAATCTAGCAACATTAGAGGCTTGTTCATGCTTATGGTGTTCTATATTTATCATATATATTCCAGATCTAATTAATTGTAGCCTTATAATTAATTATTCAAGTTAAATGTTCATTTACTTGATTTGAACACACGTTCATTCTTAAAATGGTGTGCTTTCTTCATTAAACTTGCTGGATTTATGATTCACATGCTTGTTCATGCTCAAAATAAGGTACTATCTTCATTCAAGTTGTTGGATTTCATCTGTAGATCATGTTTATGCTAATAAATTTGATTTTCTTATAGATTTACTCATTACATGTGGCACACGTCATGCTATGTGCACAGCACATAGCTTATATACTGTGCACAAAGCACTACATGCTGCAAACATCCCCTATATTTTTCCAGAAAAATTATATTTTTCACTCGATTTCAAGCCTGGTTTGATGATTCTAGTAACATTTGATGCTTAACAGTAGCTCAAATGTATTGGATCTATCATAAATTAATTACATTTAATTAATTTTGACCTCAAAATTAATTTTTAAATGCCTATTTAACTCATGTAAATGTGATTTTTGATAGGATTGGATTCGGTTGGTCGAGTTGCTGTCTCCAATTGTTGTTTATATGATGTTACCAATTTCCATTCGATTTTCCATGGTTGATTAAAAATAATTTTGCCTAAAATTATTTTTATTTATTTAATTTTCACGATCCAGCTCGTATTAATTCACATGATTGTTGCCTTACAATTAATTGGACTTTGACTTTTGGTTCATGCTTTCATTTGGCATTGAATTAGTCAAATAAGTCATAAATTCATTTACTACTAATGAATTTATTTTATTTATATTGCATTTTCACTCGTGCATTATCGGCTCATGCTGCCCAAGGAGGAAAGTTACTCGAGGAGGAGGGGACGTTACTTAATGTACCAAAATGTTGTATACATGAAAATTTTATGTAATAGGGTAGAATTATTATTGATTTTGTAATAATTTATCCCTAAAATTCTTTGTGTATCCCCTAATTCCTCAATCCCTTTCACCGGCCTTTTTAAGGTTTTATTTCATGGATGGTTTATTATATTTGCTAAATGTATATGCCATATCATGTCACATGCCATATCGTATGCCATGTCATATGCCATGTTGAATGCCAATTCACATACACATCACTATGCCATATCATACATATGTCATGTCATTTTACATATTTCACATGTCATGCACATGCTATGTCATTCATCTCACATGTCATGCACATGCCATATTATTATGTCATCGTTATTATGTTATGTCATGCATATGCCATGTCATTTTATTATGTCATCATTTTCAAATATCATGCATATGCCATGTCATCCAAATGCCATATAGCATTATATGCCATTATACGTGCAATTGTAATATGCCAAATCACATGGTGCGCTGTGTGCTTACATATATGCTCATATATTTGACTACTTAGGATAATTAACTCTAACTATAATGGTAAAATTGATTTTTGAAACTCATAGAAATAGATCTTCACCACCCAAACCCAATCTTTGAAGGGTTTAACTAGCACTCATGCTATGGATCAGTTGAACCAATCTGAAACCATCCGGTGGTGACTCCCTTATAACTCTTTTGAGTCTATATCATTCCTCAAGGTAGCCCCTCGAGAAGTCTTTGCTTTTGCTCTAAGTGTAGTCCTTGATCTTTGAGCTTCACAAGCCTCACTCTGGGAAGTGGCAGAAACTGGTGCTCATAGTGGCGACTCCACTGAGGATATCATGACGAAAGAGTGGTGGCATCTAAGAGTTTCCATATTAATTTCCCGTCATAGTTGGATTAATTGTATGCATCACAACACCAGTCCATGTCTGAACACACCACATAACCTCCCATGTCAAGCTGATGATTGTGGGTGAGTAAGTACCTGGAACTCCATTCGACTCCTTAGAAAAGGGAATCTGCCTTCACAACTCGCTACATTGTACTAATAACCATTGATGATTCTTGACGGATAGACATGAGGTATAGTCCTATATTGATTATTCCATTTGGTTGGATAGGTTGTAGACAACGTGGCGAGGGACCTTAGCCTGTTCTTACCAGACTAAAAGCCCATGTAGTAAGCCTAGCAACATTCTAAACTAGGACCCTTATTGCATGCTATGTGGATCGATATCCTATCATATTGGTGGATTTTCTTAAACTAGGCTTATTTCCCTCCCTCGTATTGCTCTGCTAAGAGTTAGAATCCTTTCATGATTTTGTATGGTTGCATAACCTCATGCCTATTCCATGGGCATACTCTTATCATTATAATATGATCATGCTCATATTGCTCTGCTAAGAGTCAGGATCTTTTTATGATTTTGTACGGTTGCACAACCTCATGCCTATTCCATGGGTATACTCTTATCATTATATTGCTCTCCTAAGAGTCAAAATCCTTTCATGATTCTATATGGTTGTACACCTCATGTCTATTCTACAGATATATTCTTATCATAACAATATGAACATATCTATATTGCTCTGCTAAGAGTCAGAATCCTTCCATAATTTTGTATGGTTGCACACCTCATGTCTATTCAATAGACATACTCTTATCATAATAATATGATCATGCCTATATTGCTCTGCTAAGAGTCAGAATCCTTTCATGATTTTGTATGGTTACATAACCTCATGCCCATTCCATTGGTATTCTCTTATCATAGCAATATGATTAGGTTAGGTCAAGAATGCTATCGGGTTTTTATTGTAATCCTTTATATGATCGGACAACAATCACCCCTTTTGCTTACCTTATTAAGAGAATCATGCCTCAAGTTCCCAATGTAACTCCAGGCTAGTATCCCACATAGAAGAAATTGAACTGACCAATTCTCGTAGAGGTATAAGGGTGGCAGGGAGCACTGATGTGTTCTTTATGTTCACTAATCCTTTTATGTTTTCTATCCAAACATGCATACATGTATGCTCATTTTCTTTAACAAATTTACTTTTGCAGCCATAATGCTGGATGTTTCCTAGCATAAGTCATGCATACATCCTACGTGATGCATCATGTGCATCCAATGCATACACATGCTAATCAATTTTTTTTCAGCCATAACATTGCATGTTTCCTAGCATAGATCACACATACATCCTATATGTTGCATCATGTATAACATACATAATACCATATGTATACTCATGCATCCATGCTAACTATCTTTATCATGTACAGACCATATCAGACTCACAGATAGCTAAAAATGTAGCATCTGCATCAGACACTCCTACTTCAGTGTTAGATGATGCTTTGCTTGCTGCAGTTTAGAAGCTTATTGACTAGTCAATGACCAAGCTCATGAACGATGACTTCAAGACTCTTCTACAATAGCAAATCTAAGAGGCTCTCAGTCTTGGTGACTTCATTACCCCATAAGCTCCTATCACGGAAAAAGGGAAAGTCATCAACCTGTATGATGTCAAGACTGATGATGATGTTTCACTCCATATGCATGATGTTCAAAAATCTGAGACCCCTATCCTTGAGCAGAAGATAGAATAGCTACAGTCTATCATGAAGACCAAAGGCATAGGGTCTGATCGTGACTTTGACGAGTTCTTTGTTTGGGCTATCAAAGGGTTGCCTGCTAAGTTCAAGCTCCTAGATGTTCCCAAGTACAGTGAAGTTGGGGACCTAAAAAATCATCTAAAGACCTATAATATGATTATGAGCACTACAGACCTATCGGATGATCAGATAGTCTGACTCTTCTTCATCTTATTGGAAGGACCAGTGCTAGCTTGGTATCATAGTCTTAACAAGGCAACCACGGTCGAGTGGAAGCCTCTTTGTACTGCCTTCTATAAATAATACAGGTTCAAGTCCCAATTTGATGTAACTCTGATGGATTTGGAAATGGTTAAACAGAAAAACAATGAATCTTTCATGGATTATTTCAGTCGCTGGATGGATAAAGCTACACTGATCAGACAGAAACCATCTAAATCTGATATGATAAATAAGCTTATTATAGGGTCACTGCTACTCTACCAGGATAAGTTGAAGTATTAGACATTCCACACCTTTGAGGACATCTACTCTGTCGGCCAGCGAATCAAACAGACCGAGGGTAAGAAGAAGGAGCCTTCCTTCCTTTAACCTAAAACCACCACATATGCTCAAACATAGCAGAAACCTCACTACATCAACACCATCCAAACACTAAACCCCATACTCTGAAACACTACCCTATCCCGGAGGTTCTCAGATCTTGGAATGCCACTTTCTAAGGTTTTCGGGCACCTCCTCAAAGCCAAACTCATCAAACCACTTGAGGTAAACTTCAAAACACCACCCCCAGACTCGGTGGATACCAAAATGTACTACCATTATCACCAGCATCATGGCTACAACACCAATGACTATTGCTCTCTCAGACTTGTCATTTAGAACCTCATTGACTCTGGTGAACTTGAAGACCCTGAGAAATCCAAACCATCAACCAAGATAAACTCATTGCCTAACTACCATAAAGCCAACCGCATATACATGCTCCAATCAAGGTTGCCAGAATCTCTGGTTTTTAACTCCTTTTCTCCCCTCGGTAGTAAGGAGATTACTCGACTACCTGCTATTACCTTTTGACCTGACGATGGGTTTAACATTAGCGCCATTGACATATGGAATGACAGCTCAGAGGATGAGTCTGCAGTTACTCAGGATTTCTCTAAGTCTGAATCAACACAGGATCAGGCTTTCAAGAAAGGCAAGTCAGTTGAGACTTCCAAGGCAGCTAAACCAGGGCCTAATCTATCCAAACAGCATAAGGGGTTAAGTGCTAATAAGATGTCCTCTCGGGTTCGTAACATGACTCGTAGTGGTAAGGTGTTCACTCCTCCTGACCTTGGGAAGAAGCCAGAAGCTCTGAAAAAGCCAACCAAGGCTAGACCTACGGGGGATGAGGCTGGTCCAAGCAATGCTCCAACTCCACAACCAGCTAATCAGGTTGCTCAACCTGATAATGTCATCGTCAAGCAATTGAATAAGACACAGGCCAATATTAGTATTTGGGACTTCATGTTATCCTACCAACAACATTTATGGACTGTCGTCGAAGCACTTTATAGCATGAGAATTTCTCCATTTGCCTCTGCCTTCAACATGAAGAGTTAGTTGGTAAATCAAAAGTTGCCCTCCAGCATGATTACTTTTTCTGATGCAAATTTACTGGCTGAGGGTATTCATCACAACAAGGCACTCTTCATTAAGGTGTACATCATGAACTTCTCCACTCCCTACGTCATAGTGGATGACAGTTTTGGCATCAATGTGTGCCCTCTCAAGGTGTTGTCCAAGCTCGGGATTCAGCTTTCAGACTTAAAAGCATGTAAGACTATCATCAGAGCTTATGATGAGTCTAAACGAGAGGTTACTGGTACCTTCACCACTACTATCATTGTCAGACCAATTGAATAAGTGGTGGAGTTTACAGTTCTTGACATACCAATGTCATTTTCTTTGCTATTGGGTTGACCATGGTTCCATCCTCTAGGAGGTGTGCCATCCAATGTACACTAAAAGATCAAGTTTCCATATAGTGAGGGTGTGGTTACCATTGTAGCTGATGATGAGGTTGCTTTGGCCTGCATCAAAGAAGATGTCCCATTTATGACTGGTTTTCAGATTGCTGCTATCGGAGAACCTGAATCATACTCATACCAACTAAGTTCCGTTGTGGAGAGGATGATGCAAATGATGAACTTTATGCTTGGCAAAGGTTTAGGCCAGTATCAACAAGGTCTGGTAGAGTTTGACATTCCTATAGCCATGTGGGAAGAAAGGTACTGCATTAGGTTCAATTCCTATACTTTGGACAAGCCAGAGGAGTGCAAGATGGTTATCTTCATTCAAGGAGAGACACAGCATGACCATCCATCTGAGTTGCTCAATTTGGATAACTTCTTTAATCAGCAGTTCACTATCTTTGGTGATGTCTATGATCTGTCAGCCTTAACAGTGCCTGAGAAGACTATTGGCCGCTTACATGGTCAGTTCTGATTATGCCTTTTAGATCTTTGGTGATGTTGCTGATCTCACCACTGGCCGCTTGGAGACGGAAGTCACTATAATTGCTATGCTAGGAGCCAAGCTGCAAAACTTGGACATGGAAGACCTACTGCTACCAAAGGTCTACGAAGATATTACTACTCTGGTGGATAACACCTTTTGAGGAATTACTGTATAATGATAATGATGTCTCAATTGCTGTTTTATTTAATGGTGATGTAATACCATCTAAATATAATGTAATGAAGAATAACTTTGCTTATATTTATGATGTGTATTCTGATGGTATTGTACATGAACATGAGCATTACATGAGTATTTTTAATGTTAGCACATCATGCATCAAAAATGTTAATATTAACATAAATGACAAACCCTCTCTACTCCAGATTGCATCAGACTTAACCTCTGAAGAGAGAATAAAAATAATTAGTGTACTAAAAAAGCATATAAAAGCCTTTGCTCTAGGCTACGAAGACATGCTGGGTGTCGACAGATCTATTATGAAACATAGAATTCTGACCAAGCCTGGGTTTAAGCCAATTAAGCAAAAACCGTATTGCCTCCGACCAAAATGGGCTCAGAAGGTTAAAGATGATGTCTAAAATAGTTGGATGCCAAATTCCTTGAAGTGGTTGACTACCCTGAATGGTTGGCCAATGTAATTCCGGTTCCCAAGAAAGATGTCATGGTCAGGGTCTACGTAGACTACATGGATTTCAACAAAGCATGTCCAAAGGATGACTTTCCTTTACCTCATATTGATGTGCTGGTTGATAGTGCAGCTGCTAGCGCTATGTATTCCTTTACTAATGGATTTTTTGGGTACAGCCAGATTTTGATGGCTATTATAGATAAGGTGAAGATAGCTTTCATCATAGAATGAGGGACCTATTACTACAAGGTCATGCCCTTTGGCTTGAAAAATGCAGGCACTATCTATCAGAGAGCTGCAACAACCTTGTTGCATGATCTAATCCACAAGGAGGTTGAGGTCTATGTGGATGATATGATGATGAAGTCTCCCACCAGGGAAGAAAATTCAGCTACTCTTGATAAATTTCTCACACAAGTTGAGAAGTATAGACTCATGCTAAATTTAAAGAAGTGCATATTCGGGGTGACATCCGGCAAGCTGTTGGGCCACGTTGTCAATCAAATGGGTATTGAAGTAGATCCTGACAAGGTAAAGATAATCCGTGAAATGCCTATTCCTAGAACTAAGACTAAAGTCAAGGGATTCATGGGAAAACTCTAGTACATTAGCAGATTCATCGCCAAGCTCACTACCATGTATGAGTCGATCTTCAAGCTTTTGAGGAAGAACCAACCTATGGTTTGGGATAAGAATTACCAGTTTGCATTTGAGAGGGTAAAGCATTATCTCTCTAACCCATTGATCTTACAACTTCTTCGACCAAGAAAACCACTATTGCTCTATCTAGCCTTAGAAGAAGAATCAGTGGGTGTTACAATGGCTCAGGAGAATGATGTCGAAGTCGAGCATGCTGTTTACTACTTAAGTAAGAAGTTGTTGCCAACAAAATGTAAATACAAACACTGTTAAGAAGCTATGCATGGCTATGGTTTAGGTTACCAAGAAACTCAGACACTACTTTCAATCATACCAAGTTCAGGTAATTTTTAAGGTCGATCCTATGAAGTACTTGATGTGTAATACATCATTATCAAGGTGATCAAAGGTAAAGTAATCATTGAATTCTTAGCATACAAGCCGATGGATGACTCTGAGACCTTTGAACTGGACTTCTAAAATGAGCATTTGGGGGCAGTTGACTTCTAGAAATGGCAGTTGTACTTTGACAGTTTGGTTAATAGAAGGGGTGCAGGTGTAGGAGTTGTGCTAGTCACTCCTAAAGGTGAACTGATTATGCTTTCAAAGCGACTGAGCTTTCCAGTCACCAATAATATGGCTGAGTATGAAGCATGTCTATTCGGGCTCGAATCATTGCTAATGATCGGTTCCCAATATTTTAAGATATTTTATGATTCGATGCTCTTCATTCACCAATCCACGATCGAGTGGGATGTCAAATAAGAAAGGCTCAAGCCTTACGCTGAATACATGAAGCTCATGGTTTGTAACTTTAGCTCATACCAATTTATTCATATGCCATGTGAAGAGAATCAGATGGCCGATGCTTTAGCCACACTGGCTTCAGTTTATGAGCAACCGTAGAGTCAAGTTCAGCCTGTATTCATCGAGTAGTTGAGGATTCCTTACTATGAAGGAGAGCAAGTTATAGTGCTAGACCAACAAGATGAGATTCCATGGTATTATGGTATCATGAATTTTCTAAAGACCGGTGCTTATCCGAAAGAAGCCAATAAGACTGATAAGCTAGCTCTGCACAGACTAGTAGCCAACTTTACCTGACATCAGGGTATTCTCTACAAAAGAATAGTTGATGGTCTATAGCTTTGATGCATATCGGGGAAGGAGATCAAATTAGTTATGTAGATAGTACACGCTGATGTATGTGGGTCCCACATGAATGGATTCACTTTTTATAAGAAAATCCCACGCTAAGGATATTTCTGGCTTACTATGGAGATAGACTACACACAGTTTATATGGAGGTGTCATGAGTGTCAGATTCATGATGATCTGAGTCACATACCACCAATCAAATTGCAGAATTTGACAACGCCGTAGCCATTCTCAGCTTGGGGAATTGACATCATGAGTGAGATTAATCCTAACGCATCCAACGGGCATTGGTACATATTGGTGGCTGTTGACTACTTTTCTAAGTGGGTGAAAGCTGAATTCTACAATAAACTGAGGGCAAAGTAGGTCACTAAGTTCATAGATAGAAATCTCATATGCCGATATGGGATACCGTATCACTTGGTGTCTGATAATAGAGTGCAATTCCAAAGCTAAGTGGTTGATTTACTAGAAAGATATGGGATCGAGTGTAACTGATCTTCTACATATCGCCCTCAAGCTAATGAGGCAGTTGAAGCAACCAACAAGATGATCAAGTAGATCTTGGCTAAGATAGTGTAGACTTACAGAGATTGGCATGAGTAATTACCATTCACTTTGTGGGGTTACAGAACCACTGCAAAGAGTCCTACGGGTGCTCCCCTTACTCTCTGGTTTACGAGATAGAAGCGGTATTACCAATCAAAGTGGAGCTAAAATCACTTCATGTCATTCTGAAATCTCAGTTACCAGAAGTTGAATGGAAAAGGGCTAGGTATGAACAACTAGTTACTATTGATGAGAAGTGACTGAAGGCTCTCTATCATTTACAGCTTTACAAGAAGCACATGGTAAATGCATTCAATAAAAAGGTCAAACTTGTTGCTATACAGGAAGGCTACCTGGTGCTGAAGCAAGTCAAGTTAGTTATCTGCGACCTCCGTAGAAAATTTAGACCAAACTGGGAAGGCCCATTCCTAGTTAAAAAGATTTTATCAAAAGGCGCTGTCCGCATTTCAGACTTGGAAGGCAATGAATTTTTGAAACCCGTCAACCTTGAGTGATTGAAGAAATATTTTGTCTAGAGCAAAAGGTAAAAGAAAAGCAAAAGTTAAACAAAAAGTCTGGTAAGCTAAAAACCTGCATAGGCGGTTCATGTAAAAATTAAGATAAAAAGGAAAATACTTGCTTGATAAGTTGAAAATCCGCTTGGACAACTCATACAAAATTTAGAGCTCTTGAAAGCAAAAGAAGAGTGTTAAGATAGTTGATTAGAAAATCTCACATGAGACTAGTCAATGATAGAGGTTAAGTCTGATGCATATTGGGAAGCTTCTATGTTGATTTTAACATTTTTTATGTAAATGTGTTAATCCCATTAATGCAAATGGAACACTTGTTCATAAGCTTAGCCATAAGTAATATAAATTTCAAACACAGAGCATTGTTTTTCTTTATTACATGTAATTTTATTGCTTAACAACTTCTTATAGTACAGGATTCAGGTGTGGCATAGCACCCATAGCTTATACTCCTCATCCATAGCAAATCCAGCTCTAAGGATTGCTACCAGCGTAATTCTACAGTGAAGCCAAGTCCTCTCCACATGCTTCAAGAAGCGGGACACCAGCCATCCTCCCTCAAACTCTGTCAATTGAAGGACAGTCTTTCTATGATCATACTGGTAATAGATTCCAGCAAAACTGTAATGAGTGCAATGCTTAAATCCCGGTAATGGAATGCAGTCTATGTAAGTGTTCATCATCACATGTTGTATGTACCACCAAGGATAGGTCCACATGACCTCTGGGATAACTTCCATCCATTCGATCCAACCATTGAATATCAACATCCTCACCTCGCTGAAGGTATAGTCTCTTCATATATGGCTAAAAGGTATGCATCTTTGTAGATCACTCGCTGGGGGTGCCAAGATCCCTAGCTCCTCTTAAAAAAAACAATAACAATAGCAAAAGCTTGCTGAGTTGAAAACCTTGCAAAAAGGCTGGTCAGGAAAAAATTAGAGCGACTCGTTGAGTTGAAAACCCAAGGGGATAATTCAGGAAAAAGTTAGAGCCTAAAGCAAAATCAGTAGCCTGATAAGCCAAAAACCTTGCAAAATATGACTCATGCAAAAATTAGGATAAAAACACAGCTTTTCTAAGTTGAAAACCTATAAATGTGGCTTAGAATTCTTACCTGTAGCTGAAATGGCATGCCACTGAGACATTTAGACTATCCTCACTTCATACTATCCAGCCCAAGGATAATCTATGCTATGATCATACTCTGCTCCATTTGGTCTATCATAGACCCAATCACCAAATCTTCATGACTGAACAAGTTGACAACCATAAATTATACCAGTAGTCCAAATCCTACTACCCTTAGCCATGATGAGGTAGCCATCAGCTTATGGCTGCATAGTCAGAAGATAGCAGTAAGACCTATAGAACCCTTTGTAATCAGTGATGACCTCATCAATAGCCGGACAATCTCTTTACCCATCACTTTAATTGTTCAAGCATAATGATCTTGCTTCGAGCAATGACTCATCCATATTAACACGAGCATGTAGACTTATAAGTCATGCATCCATGCATAAACATTATGCTCATAATTATAACAGGTACTTACCTGGACTTCTAGCATCTCAGAGGTATGGTAATGACATAATTCCATAACAACCTTGTCATATCAGCCATGGCATCCCAAGGTACCTACACAAGTCATACATATTACAAATCAGCAAAATCAACAGGCTGATACTCAAAAATTCAGGTATTTTTCCTAAACCATTTCAATTTCAATTTCAATGACAAATTGCTTTTCCATGTCTAACGTAGATAGGAAATTGATCTAGCAGATAATCAAAATTAGTTAAACCTTTAACTTTTGGTCAAGCCATTGACCAGATAGTGTCATATTTTAGCAGAGGATCCTAAATATAGACTTTAAAGATATTTGACACTTATTTGATGGTGCGAGAATTGATCTGATAGTTGATTAGCCTAACTCAGTAGACGATCACCTCTGGTTCTACAGTTAACCACCCAATCGAGTAGAGATCATAGAATCAAGCCTTTGATTCTTAAACCCTAGCTATAGGCATCTGAACACTGCCATCAGATGATTTTTGACTCGTAGTAAAGCCATCAGTCTTGTAATGACCTCGATCAGCCTTAATCATTTAGCCTGAACGTCCGGCTCCCAGTGACAAAATTAGGATCATTACTGGTCAAAATCGTCAACCAAAAAATATCAAGCCCCAGTAGAGGATCCCAAATATCATTTTGGAGATATTTGATATTTATTAGATAGCACGAGCATTCACCCAATAGACGGTCACCCAGGTCCAGTAGTCAACCACTAGATCCAACAGCGATCATAGAATCAAGCAATTAATTCCTAAACCCTAGTAGTAGGCATATGAACACCAACATCAGATGATATTAAGCCTCACAGTAAAGCCATTGATCTTACCAAAGACCATTGATCAGCCCTGGTCATCAAGCTCGAGCATTGGGCTCCTAGTGACAGAATTGGATTACAAGCCTTAGTATGAGCAGCAGATCATTATTGATCAGTTAGCCCAAGCATTGGGCTCCTAGTGGCGAAATTGGGTCGTAAGCCTCAACACGAGCACTCTATAAGCTTCAATGTGAGCATTCTGTAAGCCTTAATATGAGCATTCCATAAGCCTCAGCATAAGCATTCTACAAGCCTCAACATGAGCATTCCATAAGCCTTAGCACAAGTGTTCTGCAAGCTTTAACAAGAGCACTCTGCAAGCCTCAACATGAGTATATTACAAGCCTCAACATAAGCATCAGACCTTGACACGAGCATCGGTCAGGTACCTCCCTTAATTTTGGTGAAAAGTCATGTTATGATCATATCTCATTTTGACAACTTATGCTTGTGTTGCCTCAAAATAGTCCTGATCAAGGGGCAAACTGTTGACACCGACTTTTCACCTATGCGCGTAATCTCGGGTTTTCATTGATTCAGCTTAATATAGGTCCTCGATATCAACCCTAATTTACTTACATGCCTTTTTACATCCCCTGAGTGCATAGCATGCAAAAAGAAACACGCTGAGTGTATAACACTATACGTGTAACACAAAGTAGAAAAAGTTGCTTGGTGGGGCCTACCTTCTGGGTCAAACCTGATGTGCTCCGTATAGCACAACATCTTACAATGTTAAATAATGCTTATATTTTTTTCTTGTACAAGGCAGAGTGCATAGCATGCAAAATGTTATATGCATAGCATGTAGCATTATATGTTACACATATAGCAAAATAAGACGTTTGGTGGGGACCACTTTCCGGGCCAAATCTAATGTGCTCCATATAGCATAATATCTTAAAATCCTAAATGATGTTTGTTTGACATACAGTACATGTTACATTTTACTCATGCAAGCCGGCGTACATAGGGGCAAAATGCTATATGCGTAATATATAACACTATGAGCTACGTATATAATGAAAAAAGACGTTTGGTCGGGAGCCTTCTTGGGACCAAATCTAACATGCACCATATCATACAATGTCTTAAGATATAAAATGATGCTTATTGAACATGGGGCACACATCTTGATGTAGCCACAGTAGGCCTCATGCAACGGGTCAAAATGCTATGTGCGTAGCATGTAGCACTACATGCTATGCATATAGGCTATAAGTGGTGCACATAGCATTATATGCTACACACATAGCCTAAAAATTTTCAAATCCTACATTGAAAATTAGATTTCCCAAACCCTAACCTCCTCCACTATAAATATAACACTTGGGTTCGTAGAAATTGGTCCAAAAAATTGCTAAAAATGCCCAAACTCTACCAAAATTCACTCTCACTTAATTAAACACTTAATTAAGTAAATTGTTTAGGATTTAGAGACTAATTAACACTAGTTAGGCTTCAAAACACGTTTGGAGACCAAGATCTAAGAAGAAAACCTACTGTGGTATGTTAAATACTCATTTTTCTTCCATTTTCTTCTAGTTTTGCTTGGATCTATGGATTTTGGGTTGTTTGCTTGATGATTAGCCTCAATCATGTGTTTTTATGGATTACTAATGCATATTAGTAATCAAAACTACTTGTTTTTACTTTGGATCTGCCTAGATCTGACCCGAATTTCATGTTTTTATCAAAAATCTCGATTTTCCTTCTATTTTTCTACCTACATATGCCACATATAGCACTATGTGCGCCACACCTAGCCTATGTGTAGCGCACATAGGCTTATATGCTACGCATATAGGTTTTAAATTTTCAAGAAAATGCATTTTCTCCCATTTTTGCTTGTTTCTTCACCCGATCTGATGAATCTAGCAACATTAGAGGCTTGTTCATGCTTCTGATGTTTTAGATCTATCTTATATTTTCCATATCTAATTAATTTTAGCCTTAAAATTAATTATCTAAGTTAAATGCTTATCTACTTGATTTGAACACACGTTCATTCTTAAAGTGGAGTGCTTCCTTCATTAAACTTATTGGAAATTAATTTTCTTTGCTATGTACACCACATATACACCTATATGCGCCACACACAGCCTATGTGTGATGCACATAGGCCTATATACTATGCATATAGGTCCTTGATTTCACAGAAAATCAAATTTCACTTCCATTTTTGCTCATTCCTCTTCAGATCTGATAATTCCAGCAACATTAATGACTTTTCGATAGTCTTAATGTTCTTGATCTATCAAATATTGTCCAGATCTAATTGATTTTAGCCTTAAAATTGATTGTTCAAGTTAAATGCACATTTACTTAATGGATTTATGATTTGGATGCTTGTTCATGCTCAAAATAAGGTACTATCTTCATTAAAGTTATTTGATTTCATCTGTAGATCATGTTTATGCTAATAAATTTGATATTCTTGCAGATTTACTCCTTACATGTGGCACACATCACGCTATGTATACAGCATGTAGTGCTATATGCTATGCATATAGCACTACATGTTGCGCACATCCCCTGTATTTTTCCAAAAAAATTACATTTTTCACTCGATTTTAAGCCTAATTTGATGATTCTAGTAACATTTGATGCTTGATAGTAGCTCAAATGTATTAGATCTATCATAAATTAATTACATTTAATTAATTTTGGCCTCAAAATTAATTTTTATCGATTAAATTCCTATTTAACTCATGTAAATGTGATTTTTGATCGGATTGGATTTGGTTGGTCGAGTTGCTATCTCCAATTGTTGTTTATATGATGTTAGCAATTCCCATTCGATTTTACATGATCGATTAAAAATAATTTTACCTAAAATTATTTTTATTTATTTAATTTTCATGATCCAGCTCATGTTAATTTGCATGATTATTGCCATACAATTAATTAGACTTTGACTCTTGGTTCATGCTTTCATATGGCATTGAATTAGTCAAATAAGTCCTAAATTCATTTGCTACTAATGAATTTGTTTTATTTATATTGCATTTTCACTCATGTATTATTGGCTCATGCTGCCTGAGGAGGAAAGTTACCCGAGGAGGAGGGGACATTACTTAACATCCTAAAATGTTGTATATGTGAAGATTTTGTGTAATAGGGTAGAATTATTCTTGATTTTGTAATAATTTATCTCTAAAATCTCGTGTGTATCCCCTAATTCCTCGATCCCTTTCACCAGCCTTTGTAAGGTTTTATTTTGTGGATGGTTTATTATATTTGCTAAATGTATATGCCATATCATGTCATATACCATGTGGCATGCCACATCATATACTTCTATACCATATCATGCATATGCCATGCCATAACACATATCTCGTATGCCAATACAATCCAAATATATCGATACACCATGCAATACTTATGTTGACCCTGACTTTTCACCCTCGTATGATTTAGGGTCTTTGTTGATTTGGTTAGGATTTAATCCCCAGCATTGATCCCTGTTATGCATAGAGGCCTACGTGTCTTTCTCTGTGTGTTCTGGTGCACAGAACATTTCAGGACTGGTGGGGCCCACCATGGCGCCTGGCGAGACCCGCCACGTATTCTGAGTGTTCTATATGCGTAGAACACCCTTCCCTATTGCCTGTGCAAAGGCAAAATACCCAGAATGTAAAATGTTGCATTTATTGGTCCCAAGTACTATTCACATGAATAGTACATAGGTGGGGCCCACCAAAAAAAAGACGGGGCCCGCAATCCCCAATAACCTATTCTGTGTATTCTGTACTTACATAATACAATTCCAAGTCGCTTTACGCAAAGTACAACGCTGGGCATCGCAAATGCCATTTCCTGGGCCCACCACGCTGTAGGACCCACTTAGCAATAACAGGAGCTCACCGCTCCTATTTCCAATTCTGTGTATTCTGTACTT
>CANYBF010264506.1:0-14266 GCA_948192965.1 Dalechampia spathulata
CTCTCGATATATTATATAGATATATATATATATATATATATATATATATATATATATATATATATATATATATATATATATATATATATAAGATCAAAAAGAAATGTTCATACTACTTGAACTAAATGATATGATGATCAAATTGACATCAATGCATCATGAACTATTAATGATATGGATCTTTAAATGCTATGATTAATTGTATTACATGTTATAACTAGCACTATTGAGTTTTGTACTCAGCGTTTGTCAATTGATAAACGCAGGAACAAGCAAAGCCGCGGAAGAGAAACATTAGTGGCAGTAGCAGGACCAATAAAAATCTGTATGGTAATAAAATTATTATGGACTTCTTATAAGTAATAATCATGCAAGGTTTTATAAAAGCACTTTGGCAATACATTGAATATTGATATATTACAAACTTGTAATAATGTGTGTATAATTATGACACTAAAAATGGTATGTATTAAATAATGAATATTTGTTGAACTAAGGACCATTAAAATGAATTAACATTAAAAAAAATTTCTACACTATTTATGAATGTATGGAATCCCTTATTGGATGATTATTGATTTTGTTGATGGAAAATTAGTAATCATTCTACGGGAGCATGTTAAGCAGCCAGAAGACATGACATGCTACCTCACACATAAATCCTATGTCATATCACTTGTTATGTCATATGCCATTATACCATGTTATAGCATCTATACCATGTCATATGCTATTATGCCAAGTCACATGCTATTATGCCATATCATATGCCATTATGCTATGTTGTGTCACATGCCATGTCAAATGCCATATCACACATACATCACTATGCCATATCATTATACTATATCATCACTTTACATATCTTACATATGTAATGCCATCCAAATGCCATATAGCCTTATATGTCATTTTACTTTGCTATGTTATGTTTTGCCTCTCGCTATAAATGTCATGCTACATGCTTACTTTTATGCACTTGCTTGCTTGCTTGCCTAAGGTAATTAATCCCAACTATAATGGTAAAATTGATCTTAGAAACTCATAAAAATATATCTTCACCACCTGAACCCATATTTGATTAACTTAACACTCATGCTATAGGTTGGTTGAACTAAATTTGGAACCATCCAGTGGTGACTCCTTATGACTCTTTTGAGTTTGTATCATTCCTCAAGGTAACCCTCGAGAAGATCATGCTTTTATTTCAAGTAGATCCCCGGTCCATGAATTTCACAAGTCTTGCTCTGGGTTACAGTGAAAGCCCTGCTCATAACTAGAAAGGTCTCATGTTGCATTGTAGAGACATTCATCAAATCGGGCTATTATAGTTTGGTATCAGAGTCAGGACCTCTCCTAGTACAGTGTGGTTCAGGGATGATAGCGCTACATAGTTGAGTGATTTCAAGATTATGCAGGTATGAGATTGTATAATCAAGAATAGCTCAAGTGATTTTGAGATTGTGTAGGTATGAGACTATATATAATTGAGAATAGCTTAAGTGATAAGATAGGTACTATCCATACCAACAAGGTGTACTTACCTTTTTGGTACTCATTATGTAAGAACTCCATAGTTAAGCATGCTTGGCTTGGAGCAATTATAGGATGGGTGACCTCTTGAGAAATTTCTTCGGGAAGCATGTGAGTAAGGACAAAACATGCTGGAAAGGTCTATGTTAGGTTATGGAGGCAGTTGTCAAATAGGGTTGTTACATGTAACATCTAGTTTTATAAGAAGTTCATTTTACGATTCAAAATTCACTTATTTTTTGATTAAATTGAAGATACTAGTATCATTTATGCCTTCACAGTAGTCTAAATGATTCATAATCATCAAACACTTATTGAAGTTTACTTAATTTTAACCTTAAAATTGAATTTCCAAATTAAATACCATTTTTGATTTGATTTATTTGTAAATTAACATGATTGGGTATGAATTTGGTTATTGATTAATCTCCAAATACTTTACAAAGGATTTTGTAGTCTCGTAATTCATTTTCTTATGATCTTTGATTTATTTATTTACTTAAAATTGATTTATTTTGATCATTCTCCAATTGGATACCATTTTAATTGATGTTTAATGTTATTTGATATGATTGGGTCAAGTTTGAATGTTGATTAATTTTCAAGTGATGCCAAAAGAATCTTGGAATCTTCCAACTTATTTTTTATGATCAAATTCTTCAATTTTTGCTTAAAATTTGATTTTTCAATTTGATTTCCAAATTAATGTCATTTAATTTATTTTTCATATAATTATGCATGATTAAAGGTGAACTAGGAGGTAAATTGAGTCTAAATGACTTTCTAGAACAATTTTGAAAGTTTTCTTTTATTTTTATGACATTTTCATGATTTGAGTCATGTAAATTACATTTAACATGAATGGAATTCATTGCATATGGTGGACTTTAAGCATTGATTTAAGCTTACATATAGCTTGAATTAAGCAAATCGAGTCCCTTAATTTTCATTTTTATCTAAAAGTGCTAATTGCATTTTCTTACTTGTATATTCTCATTCATGCATTTTGGATCATGCTACCTGGGACCACTTTTCCTTTTACTTGTTGGAGTGGAGTAGGTATTGCTTAATACTTATTTTTGTATTAATCTCTTTTATAATAGAATAAGCCTTTATTTTATTCATATTCCCCTATATGTGTGTTTTGCTTCATTTTGCATTTATCCTTGATCCTTCTCTAATCCTTTAATGCATGTTATTTCTATTATGTTTTGCTACTATGCCTTACTATATTGCTAGCATGTTATACTTGTTGCTATGCTATGTTGTGTGATTTATTCATGCAAATGAATGCCAATAACTTGCTTAGGATAATTAATCGCTTAATATGGTAAAATTGAAAAATGAAACTCTAGAATGAATAGATTTTTTACCACCCAAACCTATCTTTAAAGCGTTTAACTAATACTTATGTTATGGGTTAGTTTAACCATTTTCAAAAACCAATTGATGATGACTCCATTTTGTAACCTTACATGGGTTTGTATCATTTCTTGAGGGAGCCCCTTGGAAAGTTTGCTTTTCATTCCAACTAGGGCTTTGATATCATATTTTGTAAGATTTTGCTTTGTATCATTGCAAAAGCCTTGCCCACATGGATGTATGTACTTAATGAAGTAAATATTTACAACTCTAGAAAAGTTTAAAGAATGTAGAATTGAGATAGAGAAACTACAAGGTAAAAATATTAAGACTTTTAATAAGATCAAAGTGGTGAATATTTAAGTTAAGAGTTTCAAGATTATCTTAGAGATGATGGAATATTATATGAATGGACACCTCTTTACATACCATAACATAATGGTGTCTTAAAAAGGAGGAATCAAAAATTATTATGTATGGTTCTATCTATTATGAGCCTTGTAGAACTACCCAAATCATTTTAAGGTTATGCACTAAAAGCTGTTGTTCATGTATTGAATAGAGTTCCATCTAAATTAGTTGAAGTTATTTCATATAAGATGTGGTTTAAGAAGAAACTTATGCTTTCTTATATAAAGGTATAAGGATGTCTTACTTATGTAAAAAGGATAATGTCAGATAAGCTGATGCTAAATTTGATAAATGCTATTTTATGAGATATCATAAGGAAATAATAAAATATTATTTCTACCATCCTTTGGAATGAGAGGTGTTTATTTCAAAGCATTTTGTCTTCTTAGAGAAAAAAGTTTCTTCTAAAAGGAGATAGTAGGAGTAGAGTTGAACTTGCTGAAATTTAACAACCATAAGATGAAACATATCAACTGATTAATCCTATTATTATTATACATGATGATATGATAACATAACATGTATAAAGATAAGCTTTAAGGCATTAATTAGTATAAGGACTATGCTTAAGGGGCTAAGGCATTCAACTAGAGTGAGGATTGTAGCTCAAAGGTATGGGTTTCTCATTCATGAGAGAAAAGAAGTCCTATTAATTGAAAATAATGAGCCTGTTAACTATGATGAAGTCTTAAAGAGTTTAGAAATTGGTTTAAGGTTAAAGGCCATGCAATCTAAGATGGATACCATATCAGAAAACTAAGTATAGACTTTGGTTGATCCACCTAAAGGGATAAAAGTCATTGAGTTGAAGTGGATCTTTGAAGAAAAGACATACATGGAAGGTAATATGATTACCTATAAAGCATGCTTAGTTGTAAAAGGTTATTGTTAGAAACAAGGTATTGATTATAATGAAACCTTCTCTCCTATAGCTATGCTTAAATCCATTAGGATATTACTTGCTTTTGATGCTCATTATGATTATGAGATATGGAAAATGGATGTAAAAATAACTTTCCTTAATGGAAATATGCTTGATGAGGCGTATATGATATAATTTGATGGTTTCATATCTACTGATAGTAATAATGACATGATCGTTAATTTATTAAGTATGTAATCAATTAATTAATTTATGGATACTAGAATAGGTATACTTAATAATTTTAATTAATTTATGCATATCTCATAGTAGCTTAATTAAGAAGTGTAATAACACAGAATGAAATAGTGATTACTGATTATAAATAGTATAAGTTTATATTATTTTTTGATTAATTAATTAATTAGATTAAAGAAGGACATGTTATTTAAAAATAGTTTTTTCATGTTAGAATAAAATTATAAATTATGAATAAATAAAAATATAATGAGCAGACAATATTGTAAAGAGTTGAATTAAATTTAAATGATAAATTAAGTAAGAATAACCAAGTTACCGTATAATTGGCTAGTAAAGTAAATGAATTTACATTGGTATTGTTATATTTATTATTTATACATACCTATATACATTTAAATGATAATTGCTTATCATGCATAAATTGAGGGTAAATTAATCAAGCATATAATCAAAAGACTTCCAACCTGCCTAGTTCAATAGAAGAAAATTCTTCCCCTCATCAACTTCTCATAAGTAGTTCAACTCTTTTACTCTTCTCCATTGAAATCCCTCTACCCTTATGGAGGCTACTAAATATATATATAATCAATTCCTAATTTGGACCCTTAATACTACCTTCCACCACCTCATCATACTAAATAGAATAATTAGCCACTTAAGCGGTAAATATTGTCTTCTATGGGTTAAATTCATTGTTTCCATATACTTAAGTTTCTTTTGCCACTTTTTGGTCCACTTTCTCACTTAAATTCAAGTAAGTATATCTTATATTGACTTAAAGATAAATATATATTCATTAATTAAACCTGTCTAAGTTTTTTTTCCACTATATTTAATTTCTGATCAATTTCCATATTTAATAATATGTGATATACTTCCACTCTTAGTAACCAAATTATGCATTTTATTTTGATATATATATACTTCTTGAGATTTGATTACTAATAAGTATTTTATTTGGATTAAAATTCTTAAAGGATCAATTTAAGTATGATAAGGATTTTATTTTGATTTTTGCTTATTTTATTGTATTTGATTTCCATATGATATATTATTAATTAAATATGATTTAAATATTTAATATTTTATTGGTTGGATGGTTATTTAATTTTGATAAATAATTTATTCAATGAAATCAATACAAAGTTAAAATCATATATTTCAAACTATAAGCCCAATAAGACTTTTTAAAGGGAAAAGTTAAAATCAAAATTTTAAGAGAGGAAATTTAATTTATACATTGTAAATGTATGAAGTATGGATGAATAGTTGTTTATGGCATGATGATGATTATGGACTAGGCCCAATGTGATTGAGCATATGCATTTTTTACATTTTTCATAAATAGAGTCTGTGAGTCTTGCGTTATCTTAAACTCTATTGTATTTATATTCTTATATACTCTCCTCACACGTAACTTGTGGTTTTTATATTTGAAATATGCAATTAGATTACATAGGTTGTAAAAGAGGAAGCAAAAGTAGTAAAGGAGCAAGGTGTACTAAAAGGAACTCCATGATAAAATTTGTAATATAATATACTTCAGTTTCAAATTGTTGAGGTTTCAATTCATGCATGACCATGAACTAAGTAATATGTCAAGTCCATAATAATCATGATATAAATTATTTATATGTAAATATTTATGATACATGAGCATGCCTTTATATGCATCAGCCAAGATCATACATGATGCACAAGATATACATACTCACCTTATATGTTTAATCATATAAAAGGAAAGAAATCCATCAAAAAGAATTTTAAATTTAAGGCCTTCCATTTTTAAGAATAAGAATGGAGAGCATCATTTTATTTAGGTTGTCGGGGAAAACCCAAGCCTGTTTGACATGGGGTACATCTAATTTTTTAAAAATAAGTTAGATTTAAATGGAATTTATTATTTATTGAGCATACTCAAGGTAATATATCTCATAGGCTAGTTTGGGGAATCATATTATAAGATAACATGATCATCAAGAATTGATGACCCAATGATTCAATAGTCATATGGTTATATGTTTGATAATAGATGTCTTCTTATTGATATTAAGTTTTAGCCATTTGATTTAATACCAAGATCATGCAATTCTAATAAGCAAAACTCTAAATATGCATGATGGAAGTTTGCATGTACCATACACGTGATTTATCATATGCATAGGTCATATAACTTGCACATACATCTTTTACGTGATAAAGGAGGGTCGTGTAATTATTATATTAGGGTTTTGATGTGTCAAACATATCACATACTGATTGGATTAAGTCAGCTTATGTATCATGACACATAAGTTATCCAGTTATTGCTAGTGTCACCTAAGCCTTATTAGACTATAATAACCTAATTTTAGGTTACAAGAAGAAATAGTTCTATCTCCTCTCTTCTTCTTCACATCCTTTTATAGAAAAAAGTGAAAATTTTGAAGCTTACACAAGCAAGAGGATTCAAATTTTAAAGAACAAGATCATAGAATTTAAATTAACACATCCTTTCATCTTCTTCTCTTTTAACTTTCATTTCTACTAGTCTCTAAAACAAATGTTTATAACATTGATTATTGATTGATCCTTTTAGCTCATGTGGATAGTTTGGAGATTCTACAAGTTAGAGATTGAAAAGTTTGCTATAACTTTTCAAATGATCAAGCACTAAGGAGATCAATAAATATGTAAGTGTTACTTCATGTTCTATCATATCCACTCTAGTTTTCAATGATTGTTGATTGTAAAGATTCTTGACAACATATTTTTATGAAATATTTTAAAATATTTCCACTACCATTAATCATATTTTTAACCAACAAGCGGTATGACATATATTCTTAGGGTATGGTGCATGTTCTTAGGTGTTGGCTCATTTTTTACCATATAGAAAAGATAATCATGGTCTTTAATATTTTTTTTGGAGGATCTTCCCTGTCAAACACTTCAAAAGTTATAATTTTTCATCAAACCTACCGTCAAAACCCATAAAATCAAGTTATAACTCAAATACACATAATCATTTATTCAAACATCATAAGTAGCATGCATTCATATATAATAATCCCAATCCTCTTAACATAATTATCATAAATAATTGGATTAAAAAATTGCATAAAAACATCCCCCAAACATGAACTATGTGCATACATTTTTTAATAGAAATCAATTGACTTTTATTCCAAATCTCAATGAAATGAAAACAATTTTAATTTAATTAATTATAAATAAATTTTAACATGTTATATTCATCATCAAAATATAATTTTAGTAAAAGAAAAAACTAAACCAAAAACTTACATAATGAATCCACTATGATCATAAAATGTAAGCAAAGGAGGGATGCAAAAAGCTAATATTTTTGCAGGCTTAGTCTAGATGACATTGATGATCAACTTTATGTTATGGGTGTTTTTCCTAACAACTAATATTAGAGCCTAGTTTAGTAGATAAATAAGTATCAAAACTAATGATTTCATTAGGATGTGAATCAAATTTCTTAATTGGATTGTGTTAAGTATGAAGATTATGTTAAAGGTTTTGTGATGATTCAATATCAATAAGAAAGTTAAGAGTGACTTATAAGAAGAATTCATTAAATGGTAACTCAAGACTTGAAATAATAGTGGAGAAGAATTAATGTTGTGGAAGTTTAAGACTTAGAATAGGAATGGAAAAGATTTTATAGAGTGAAAAGTTGTAATTTGAGATAAGGATAATAACATGTTTCCTCCACCAACATATTTTTTTTTTAGCAAAGTTATACACTTCTTTATGATGAGTTTATTTGAGTAGATGAAATCTTGAAGACATTTTATGCTTAGTAATAAGCATGTAGTTCTATAATTTATATATTGAATAATAAAATTAAAAATTAGTAAGATAAATTAAGATTGGATGAAGTTAAAGTAAAATATTTTAATTATGTTTTAGATTTCATTACATATGCTAGTCATGGTTAGAACTAGTGTGCATACAAGTTGAAATATGATTATGATATGTAGCTAGGATAATTTACGTCTAACATTCATAACTAAAATTAAAGTTAAGATTATGGAGATGATTAATTTTAATTATGAATATTATTATTAAATTGGAATATATATAATATAGGTATCATAATTAAATTATAATAAATTTAATTATAGACCTTCATTTTAGGTTTTCATTAGGATTAATTTGAAGGATTAGATTGTTGATTTGTGTAAGGATGAAGTCACTAGCATGATTTGATTTCTTAGATTTGTTGGTAATGTTTAATGAGGCTAGAAATATAGATGAATGAAAAAAAAATGCAAGAAAGAATTAAAACAAGATAACCTGAAAAATTTAAAATTGAATATTAAGTTTGAGAAACTATAACAAATAGATGCCTATATATGAGGGGATTAATACAAAAAAAATTATGAAATTAAAGTTTTGTTAATATATAATGATATTCAAGAATGTTTGTATGGTATTTTATTATTTTGATATTATAAAGGACCGGTACCTCTTCATGAATGTACGTAATTTTGTTTTAATTATTTCTTGCATGCTTCATCTAATGAGTGCCATGGACAATTGGCGTTGGATTATGGCTGTTTCTCCCATTTAAGTGTCACTAATACATTCATTTCAGACTCCCACCAGTGAATCTTAGGCATAGATAAAGTGAAAAGGTCACATCAGGGAATGATGTAAAATTTTTACCGAGTCTTGTAATATGGATATTAATGATTGCAACTATTTGTTCTTAAGAAAGATTGTAGAATTTCTTAACAGTGATATTTGCATGTATCATGCAACTCCTATACCGGAATTAAAGAGACAAGCAACAAGAACATGTTTGTTTGTTGTAAATTTACAATATACAACTTAGTTTTACATCACATGGGGATATCGTGAAATGGCCACAATATCCTACCTAGAAGAACAAGTCATAGGACGAAATCAGAAACCTTTTGTCAGATTTCAGAAGTTGCTTCTGACAAGAGCTCAATAATGTAAGAAGAAATATACGCTTATGCTTTTGTCCTGTTTAGGAAAATATCATAATATGTTTCTTGGAACTATGTAACTTTATCTTCAGAATCCTATTCTAGGGCTTGAGTTGGCCCCATCTTGAAATTCCTCATTGATATGTTTCCTGGAACTGATTATAGTTTCAGGAATCCTATTCCAGGGTTTTAGTTGGCCAAAGCAGTTCCCACCTTTCAATTTCTTGTTTGCTGTTGAGCTTTATGATTCCGCCATAGAATCCATCAGTCTCGTTCCCTTCCTCTCTATGATCTTTTCGGTTAATCATCACGCATCGCCACTGCGAGCCTCGGGTATATTGATTAAATTCCAGAATTAGAGCGTCTGTCAGCACATATCAAAGTAAAAGATGATTCTTCATAAAAGATGATTCTTCCATGCATTTATTATCATGTACTCATTAGAGTCGATAATGTCAGCATGCAAATTCATAATTGATGTTAACTTGGCTAGTGGATAATCTAGTGGTGGCTTTGAAACACAACTGAGGCCCATTAGCAGCAAAATGAGAGAATGATAAATAGGAAATGACTAGGTTTAGTCTAATGAATGGACTATGTATTCATTCCTAAATATTATTTATATATGTATATAATCTAAATAAATATTGTTTCGGAACCGAAGGTTGGTACAAAAATTCCAACTTAGCAAAGGAATAGAGAACTATAATCACCATGTTCTTTTAGTGTGGTTGGCCATGGACATAAACATTTTTCTGAGAAAGGCTTATATATATGTATCAAATAGCATTGATGGTGGTCCACTTTTAAAAAAGGACACAAGTTCAGCAAAAATTCAGTTTTTCCTCGAGGATTCTTCTCGAAACTTCTCTTTTGGCACATACAAGACCCTTTCCAACTTGATTAGAAGAAATTTCGAAAAAGAAAATTGGATAAATTTTGTAAGTGAAAATTACAAATTTATGATGCATATAATTAAATATTAGTATGTAAATAAAAGAAAAGGAAAGGTGCAGTGAACTGACCACTGTCATGACAACGGCAAAACATTTCATTTCCATCACACGACTCCAAGTGTCCCACGACCCCATACCACCAACCTGCAAATGCATTTTATATAGAAATATAGAATAAATATGAAATTATGATTTTAAACTCAAAATCAAGTGAATTCTATGAAGAAACTCGAGTGGGATGATGATGATGGATAGCATAAAGAGTAGAAATTACCATAGGGAAATTCTTTGTTTCTTCTCCATTGAATCTCAATGTGATCACCAGGGCGCAATTCATTTAAGTAATCAGAGATATGAAGGTCATGTGGACCAATATCAACAGGCGGTGCTCTTAGCCTTTCCCATGGAATTGCATTTTCTATTGTCGTTGGTCTGCTTCCATGAGGTGGGTACCTGAAATTACCATGTATTTAATTAACATAAAGAAATCTACAGCCATATGTTACCGCATCAAATATTAATTTTCTTTTATATAATTTTAATAAAAAAATATGAAAATCTCATGCTTTTGAAATTATTGCAGAAAAGTGAAATTGGAAAATCTTTAAAAATAATATGGCTTTATCTTCCATGATTACCTGGCTTCAAACGTATCCGTACGAGGTTCATAGCTAACTTCGGCATCATAACATGACAACATAAACCCAACATGTCCATTCTGTAATACAACACATTCACAAAGCATTTCATATCATCATCATCGTCATCATATTAATCCTATCTATGCGTGCATGATATAATAAACTTCTTGGCCTAAATTCTTTTCCTTTTTCGGAAAAAAGATAAATAAAATAGTGAATTCACCTGTACGAAGAGTAAGGTTTTTCAGAAATCCATTTAATTTAAAAATAAATTTTTGAAAATGACATATTTACTTGAGATTTCCCGAGGAATTTCATGAACATCTTTAAAAATTAATAGAAAAGAAAAAGATTGAATACCTCGCGGTTGTAAACCTGAGCAGGGAAGCTGAAGTTGCCAGATTCAAGAGCAAGATACCAAGACATCATAGAATCAGCCGGCAAACATGTTTTGGCTTTGACATAATTATCCTTTGGTTTCAACCAAGAAATAGGGCAAATCATTGATAGAAGCTTCATTATTCCATTTTGCTTGACTTGTTTGAGATTTCCATGATCATTTCTTGTAGCCACATGCAATTTCCACTCTTCATAGGCAGCAGAACCAATGATCTTACTCCATTTCTGATTCATATGCTCTTCCCAGAAATAATCACTCGTACACCTTTCTCTTAAACAAGTAGAAACACTAGTCATGGTACAAAGTTCCCGAGGTGGTAATTTCTCAAGAATGCAATCCATAACCAATTCTGGTAAGTCGAGAAATGAAATCCAATCTTCCTTCACAACATATAGTTCTTGCTGTTGGCTTTGGTGGTGGTGGTATGGTCCTCCATTACAGGTCAAAGATAGTTCCTTCGTGGACATTATGGAAGAAAGCCCAGTAAAAATACGAGCTTTGAAATGGGTATTTGCTAGAAACCAAAATGAGGAAGCAAAAGCAAGCTCTTCCAAAACAAATGTGACAAAAATCTAACCTCAATTGCCCGTTAAAGGAAGTGAGTTTAGGAAGAAAACGGAAAACAAGCGATGAGAAAGTGGAGAACGGAGATTCTTTTATATTTACTGGTCAAAGTCACAAGAAAACAAAATGACAAGTAAAGGAAATAGGGAAAATGGTAAAAAGAAGAGGAAAATTAAGATACAGAGATCAGAGAAATGGCTTCTTAATGTGCGAGGGAGGGAGTGAGTGTCTTCCGCTAACTTAATTAAGAATCGTAAAGAAATAAGCTTTCTTTGTATTTTTTTCTGTATTGATTAGCAATATATATATCAGGAAATACTGACCCTTACAACAGCTTAAACAGTTGCCAGTGAAAAGAATTGGAAGGCTGGTTTAAACAATGAACGTATTAAAGCCGGTTGATTCGTTAAAACAAAGTCGTAATATTATAAGCTAAATTATGTTTAAACAGACTTAAATTAAAAGAATAATTTAATTATTTTGATATTTTCTATTTTAATTTCTAAATAGTTCTAGTATGATCTTTTAAAATCAGACGGATAAAATATAGTGGTGGGAAGTGTTATTGTTTAGAACATGATATGGATCTCTGACACCTGGGAAATCAGTTTAGATTGAGAGACCCATATCTCTAACAAGAAAAGTTTCTAAGTAAATTTTGCAACTGAGGAGAGTATACAGATATTGGTCGGTTGAGATTTGGCCCAACAAATTAAAGATCTGTTTGTAAGAAGTGAAAATACAAAAATTAGTAAAACTAACAACAGAATTAATACAAAACAACGACCATAACCTAATACAACGAACATTGCTAATAAGAGTAACAACAGATAAATAAGAGTGGTGAAGAAATTAAAATATGGGTTATTTATATAGTTATAACATATATTTTTTAAAAATAAATTAAAATAATATTATATATATATATTTCATAAAAAAAGTTATTTTAATTTTATATGCGTTTCAGTTTTTATTATCTAATAAAAGGCAAATGATTATAGATTTCAAATGATGCTGAGCCTACTTTTTGGGTATTTTCACGTCTGGTCTTCTCCAAGGAATGATTTTTCTCATGAAACGACACCACTAAGTAGCCGATAATATTGACTTATATTTCCAATGAAAGTCGATAAGAATTTCTAGCTAGATAGGTGTTAGCATGTCTTCAATGTTTTCTCGATTATTAAAGCATTCGTGACCCATAAATTACACTAGCTTTTCAAAAACTACGTTGAAAACGTAATTTTTAGAACTTTTGAGGCACATATTGTTTCTTTACTATTTTATAGTTATATATTTTAATTGAATGAATAAAAACAAAATTCAACCACGAGAATTTATCAACTTATCAAAATGTTATATGTATCTAAAATCTTAGTTGATGAAGTCATTTGTTATTAAAATAATTTTAATAATTTTAGTTAGTTTATCAATTAATTTATGTATACTTCGAGTTTTTTATTTTATGATATTATATTCTTTAACATCTTAGTTGAAAATATAATTAGATTTAGATCAATGATTACTTTATCAATATTTCTTGATCTTTCTTTGTGCTTTAATATTATTAATCCCTTCTTCTATATTGATCAAACTTTAAATTTTAAAATTTTTTATCTGAATCTAGGATCTTTCATATATGTTAGTTATTCTTCTGATTTTGATAGTATATAATATTAGAGAGTTCATGGACTCATGAAGGCATTGCATGCATTTTTACTTCATTTATCTATAAACTTATGCATCTTTTATGTTATTTATTTATGACACATATAATATTACACTTTTGAAGGTATCCTTTATTTAAAGGATATTGAATTAGGTTGGTCTTCCTTAACCAATGATTCAATTGAAGGCCTTCAACACAATTATAATTGTATCAAATACTTAACCAAAAACAATCTAACTCTTCACCTCGTGAATGCTACACTCAACAACCACTCATCAACCATCTTTGCCTCCATTATTCCTAAGTTTTAACCCATTCTTTATATCAATTTAGTGATTATTAATCTTTAAACATAACTAATACTTTGTAGACTTTCCTCTAGAATGAAATGTCAAAGCTTTCAAATTAATTTTATTTAGTCAATGAAAGATTCTTGATGTGTTTATTCCTAAAAGATGTTAATTGATTAGAACTCAATTTAGGTTCTTTGTATAAAGCATGGTCTTATATCTTAAATTAATTTAGATTGGTGCTTATAAGGTTAAAGCCTTACTATCAAAATATGAAAAGGACATAAATGTTATAATAGGAGGAGCTACTCAATGTCAAGAATGGATTACTATGAAGTATGGAACATTCTCAT